>RWGY01000009.1:10221228-10473260 GCA_007726485.1 Eragrostis curvula | reverse complement strand
AAGTTTCCGTGTTAGACTGTTCAACCGTGTCCTGACGAGGTTCTCTAGCAGTGCAGTTAGATATGAAATGTAATTGGATAGTAATATCTTTTACATTATTCTCTTGAATCTTTCGTTCCTGGTATGTATGGTTTCTTTTGTCACTGTAATAACACGAAATTTCGTATCAAACAAAAAAAAAAACTTGCCTTGTTAGGGATCATATAAGGACATTTACTTCTTTTGCGTGGAATTCTCTTAAGCCATTTAAGACATCCGTGGGCAACCCAACTACTATGTTTAATAGGGAAACATATGGTTGTATAGAGACAAAAAAATATAATAGTAGATGCTTATAAAAGTTCAAAAAGGGAATTCTCCTATTTATTGTTACAGTAACAGCTTTTGGGCACAAAATGACTATTTATCAGATTTGCAATTGATGAGTTTGCCTTTTGTTTTTTCTCAAAACTGTAGCCTACATATGTGGGTGATAATTCATTTCAACATCGTTTTTCTTTTCAGGCAAAAACACAGTCTGCAGGTTTCACAGTTGAGGAGAGGGAGTCATTTGAGAGGAACTTCTCTAGCAAAGGCCTTGTGGATACTTTTCGAAAACAACATCCAAATGCTGTTTCCTACACCTTCTGGGGTGAAAACCAGCGCATTACCAACAAAGGTACTTATAGTTTAAATAATTGCGTTCGTGTTGCATTTCATGTGCGCTACTTTTGAGATTATCATCAGTGTGTGTACTGAACTGCTATTAGCAATAGATCTTTCCTACCTTATTATGTTAAACTCGGAGGGAGAGAGGGAGGGAAGTAGGGAGAGTTGTGACACAATTCTTTTCCAAGCTTCTAATGGCAACAAAAGCTTTTTTTTTCCCTCCCCCCTATAGTATGTATAAAATTACCTGTATTTACCTTTTGTCCTTCATTTGACAGGTTGGCGATTAGACTACTTTCTGGCGTCAGAGTCTTTTGCCGACAAGATCCATGATTCTTACATTCTACCAGATGTGTCCTTCAGCGATCATAGTCCAATTGGCCTTGTAGTGAAGCTGTAGGCACTGATGAAACTCACCGAAGATGATTGAACTTGTAGAGTCATTCTCGAGAAAGAACTTGTAGAAGATTCCATTTGCTTATGTAGGCTGAAACTATTAGAATTCAGGTGGTTATAGTTTGTGTTGTCTCTTCTTCAGATACCTCGTGAATGCATTTCCGTGGCCAAAACTTCAGAAATTTATTAAATCATGAATGTAAGGTTCCATACCTACGTCTATGTTGCACCAGCCAGCCATTACGCAAATTAAACTTACAATGGAACGAATTCATGACCTGATTGTGTCTGCTTGTCCCGAAGTGCTATTTTAACTGAAACTCACTGCAGTAAGATTTTGTGCCGCAGAAGATCACGAAATCCACAACTCTGGTCTTATGAACCAGAGGCGAGCCTAGAAAGTTAACAGCGCGGCCAGCTCAAGCGAAAGCAGTTTGATCAAAGCCCTAATACTATCTGAATTATTTGACATACATATTCTGTTGAACACGCAACAGCCTACAGACATTGTCCCGATTTGACCTTGTCCTTTTCTTTGTCAGTCATCATCGGCCTTACCGAGCTCCCCCTTCGTCATGAACACAGCAGAGTACACGAAATGAGTAAAAGAGAACCAAGGGAAATCACCTTACCGAGCTCCCCCTCCGTCATAACACAGCAGAGTACACGAAATGAGTAAAAGAGAACCAAGGGAAATCACAGTTGCTAGAGAAACACGATAGCCATCTAAGCAAGACAGGAGACCAAGCTTTTATTCCTGCCATTATCAAGAACATCCCTTAAAATCAGTCGGAAACAATTGTACGTGCCGCCACCGAAGATATAACTAAACAAGCACCATTCACTCGCACTAATGCAACATCGCAGCTGCAATTACAGCTATAAGCCAAAGCTACTGAGCTCCAGATATAAACTACAATATGTACAGAAACACAACGGGCGCCGTGGCTCAACAAAAGCTACTAGGTTGGTGGTAGTTAGTACTATTTACAGCAAATTCTAGGAAGAAGCATAATCTTATCTACCAGATTATTTGCTAGCCCTATTCTACCTCATCTAAAGAAGTCCGCCATTGCTGAAATTGCCTTGAATGACACCTAAAAAGCGGAGAAGTGAACGACAGACAGAGCACCTTGACAACTTTTCTCAATGCTGCATGTCCATTATTACTCACATAGCTAATGACTGCTTGGTGTAACCAGCCTGCTCATAGGAGTAATGCATGTCATTTCTTACTCGACAGTGTCTCCACCCATTATTTGTGCCACTGTGCTCATCTGCATGGTACTTTGATTTCATGGGTTTTGCGCTAATGGGGCCTCCTCTATCTCTATTTCTGTTGTTCCTTCTGCTTGAATCATTGTTTCGCCTTCTCCAGTGTCCATATGAGATGCCATGGCTGTCACTCACGTCATAGCTATCTCGATGGTTATCCCATGAATCTGTCTGAATAGCTGCAGAACCCCAACCACAATCATGTTTCCATGCATCCTGGGAGTCATCCCTCATGTTCCAGCTGGCAATGCAGGAATTTGTCTGCTCCCCCAGGCTGCTTGTTTGGCCTGGCTGTTCCACATACATGTCCCAATTGGCTGAGCTTTGCTGAACAATTGTTTGAGCAGGCTGCTTGACATAACAATCCCAATTTAGAGAACTTTGCTTACAGTTCCCTTCTATAGACTGTTCCGGATGATTATCCCAGTTTACAGAGCATTGCTGGCCGAAAGTGTTGTTTGTTTCCACATCACCCCATCCTGTGACCGGAACTGGCTTGTCTGTGAAAATAAAGGAGTCCCAGCCATCAGGAGCAGCAATGTCCCTTCTGGGAACAGCTCGACGTGACCTATCTATTTCAGCCACCAATTCTGGATCAAGACGTTCATCTGGGTTGACGATGTCAATATACAAGTTTGGATCAGGCAAAGGGATATCACAATGCCAACCATGATATTCAGCATAGAAGCGGGCCTTTGCATCTTCAAAAGCCTCTAAGGCAGCTGAATCATCCCAGTCAACCACACTTTTGTACAGTGACATCAACCTCTTGGTCTCACAAAGTTTACCCCAGGGGATGGCACAAGCATCAGTGCAAAATTTCTTCTCCCACAACGGAACTGATAAATTTCCACCACCTGAAAATTATGAATAAACCATGACTTAGCATAACTAATCTATGCAAGAAATTTACAAACTCCGCAGAGGAAAAAGACCATCAGCTCATTACTAGATTAGAGCCCCATAAATCTGGGCTTGGCATGTAACAATAATGATCAAGGAACACCAAAAATAAAAATAGGGCAGAAACAAATAGTAAGGTGGAATAAGAATAGCACGAGAAATACAGCATGAAGCAATTTAAGCAGACAAAACGGAAAGCCAAGGGACGCATTCGCAGAAATTATATGACAAAACATCGCAAACACACCAATATTTGACATTACAAAAAAAAAAAAAACTTGATCACACAAATGTGAAATGCTATATAGAACTATAAATCATCCCCAAAATTTGAGTGATTAAAGGTTTCCTGGAAACAAAATGCAGGTTCGGTTTAGGTCAGTCAAAGAAATCACAGTGCAAATTTCTGTAAGCTGCAACTGAAATTGTCTCATATCCGCATAACCTTGTTCGTAGATCACAGTGTGGATCACAACATTATCAAATAGTAGCACTTTCAGAAATATTATATCAGCATTATTGCAAAAACAGATGTAAGAGCACTTACTAGACAATGCAATGATCAAACATTTAATTGAACTCATCAACCAGCCAGTTGAATATTACCAGAGTTGTAAACAATACTACAGCATACTATATGCGAGTAACAACTCAGTGCGAACTGAAGGCGGTACGCAGAAATAAGCCGGTACGATTTCCTCAGCATTAGCAATCCTATCGATTCAATGCAAATACCCTGAAAACAATACTACCTTGCACTCGCACGTCATTTTCATGATAAATCTATTTACATGCTCCAAGGGGGTGATGTACCTACTCCCATCACCAAAAATGGCATCACATACTGACACGACTCGCCAGAGCCAAATTTCACGCAAAACGTCACCGCGTGCCACATTGCCAGTAGGCACCTGGATCAAGAACAGAGGGTGGATTCGCTACCCAATCCGCATACATTTCGACATATCAAATGTAAAATTCCAAGACGGGAAACCACCTCACAACCTATCCAACCCGACCAAACCCAAACCAAACCCAACCGAAAGCTAATAAAGCAAAACGTAAACAGGACTATCAGGCAATGGTCGAGGAACTCACCACCGTGAGAGCGCGGCGGCCGGCGGGGCTGGCCGGGCTCTCTGTAGATCGGCCGCCTTTCCGCCATGAACAGCCAGCCGAGAGGCTCTCCTCCCTCGCCCCCGCCGTCCAGAACCCGCCTGAAAGGCGCGCGCTTCCCGCCGCAGGACTCGCTCGACGACAAGGGCCGGAACCACCGGAGCGCGCGAACTGGCAGCGCTCGGCAGAGCGATCCGTCAAGGCGCGGCACAGGTTGCCACCCCCAAAACGGCGCGTGCGGTTACGCCGGCCGGCGTTGGGTGCGTGGGAGCGGGGAACGAGTCGGTTCGGCGGCGAAAGCGACGCGCGCGGCGCGCGCGAGATGGAAGCGGGGCGGGGCGGGGCGGCGAGTGAGGAGAGTAAAGAGGAGGCGGTTTGCCGGTTTCGGGGGGCGTCGTTGGTTTCGGCCGCAGCCGGCGCCGAGGAGACGAAGGGAGAGGGAGAGGAGTTAGAATAAGGGATTTTTATTTATTATCGTGCGTTTGCCACTTTTTCCAGGAAGAGAACGAAGCGTGTGCCGCCACGAAGACGGGAGACCTCGTCAGGCGCCTGGGATTTTCTCCATGTGCCGGCCTTTATCCAAGGGCCTTGCTTTGACTCTGCCTTTCGCACACAGCGAAATTCCCCGGGGTTCTGACGAAAGGTGCATGTGGCACGACAGGGTTCTTCGCTACTGTTGTTAGGGCGGTCGAGCTGGCTTGCTATTTCCGTCATTTTTTAATTTCCATCATTTTTGTCATGTACTGGAGAGTCATAATTTGTAGAGCAAGCCCATTGCGCGTTCGTCGCCAGGGTTTACAAAACCGCGGTAAACCGGACCGGTTACCGCGAAAACCGGAAAAACCGGTCCGGTCCGGTTTACTCGGTTCTCTGATTTTCGAATTTAAAATTTCAAAAATATGTAAAAAAATTAGATGAAATTTTCAGCACAATGGTAGAACAATAACACGAAAATTCGATCGTTTGATAGGTCAAAAAATTCACGCAAATTTTCTGAGTTGAAAAAGAAGAAAAATTCAAACTAGCAACATTCCTTGATTTTTTTGTCAAACCAAACGATCGAATCTACGTGTTCCGTTTCCACCATTGGGATGTAAATTTGATCTAGTTTTTTAAACATATTTTTTGTTTCAATTTTTTTCAATGTTTCATTTTTTGTATTTGTTTTTCATTTTTTCTCTTTAAACCGGTTTTCCGGAATTCTAGACCGGTTTACCGGAATTTTCGTCAATTTCGACATTTTTTTTTTAAATTTCGTTATTTGTATTTTGATCCGATTTTCGACCAGTTTTCCTAATTTTCGCGGTAACCGAACATCTGAGTCCGATCCGATTTTTCCGATCAAAACGAAATTGCCAATCTTGGTCGTCGCATCGGCTGACGAGCCAGAGACAACAGACAAACTGATCCAACGCTTCGTCTCAACGTAAACAATAAAATATGGTACACAGAGGCCGGACAAACTATTGTTTACTCAACGCAGCACACAGATGAGAACCGGAAGATGCGTCCGGCCCCACGGACGGTGCGACGCGACCGTCGCGGGCAGCGTCGACAAGGTGCGTGTCAGAGCCTTTTCTTCTCTCATCCACATCAGATTTTTCTTACCTGACTGGTCTGTAAGACAATGCATTGGGCTTCCTCTTATATAGAAATCATGAGTTTCGTTTGTGGCAGACAGATAAGGCTCTGTTTTTTCTTTTCCCTTTGTGGCTGGACCAGCAGTCCTGCTTGTTGTTTCAGCTCACGTCCGTCACCAAATGTACACTTGTCATGGCAAGCAACAACAAATAAGGGCGCGTTCGGTGTTCCTGTTCAGAGCCTGTAAAATTTAGCTCTAAAAAGAATCTTATTATTTAAGAGTATTAAATAAAGTTTAATGACAAAATCTTTTTACAGATGGGTACATCTTTACGAGACGAATCTAATGAGCCTAATTAATCTATGTTTTGCTACAGTGATGCTACAGTAATACTACAGTAAATATCGCCTAATCACGGCTTAACTACTCTTGTTAAATTCGTCTCGCGATTTAGAGGGGGGTTCTACAGTTAGTTTTGTAATTAAAGTTTATTTAAGACAAGATTCTTTTTGTTTAGACCCTTCTAAATTTTAGCCTCTAAAACGCCGAACGCGCCCTAAATAAATGTGGGACCCTTTGTGTCGTACAACCAAATTATGCCTTAATCAAACATTGGGCCACAACAACCAAATTTCTTGACTTGTCGACATTAATTCGCAATGCTGGAGAAATTTGGCATCGTTCACACTTCACCCCATTTTGATACCAGTATCTGAGCTTAATCCTTCTCGATAGAAAAAAAAAAGTGGCAAGCTGTACAAATGGCAGAACTGAAGGGCGACAATTTCAACAAAAAGATGTCAAACGGTTCTTCAGTGATTTAGAGTATGTTCGTTTCCTTTAATTCTAAAATTTAGTCTAAAAAATTTTGTTATTTAAAAGTATTAAATAAAATTTAATTATAAAATCTTTTTACATATAGATGCTAATTTACGAAATCGTCCTAAACCATGGCATAAAAACTTATAGACGCTTGTTTATCGTACGTCTTCACGGCAACAGCGAAAGACAAACATGTGTCATCTCTGTACCCATTTTGATGTGACACAACACAACCAAAGTCCTGAGCGTTCGGGCGCTTTGCGCTGCGGACAATCTTCGGAGAGAAGCAAAGCCGAGCCCGACCGACCGACCGTTGAAGCTCGCGTGCACGCCTCTGCGTAAAGTTGGATATGTCGACGGCGCAACAGTGTTGAACAGAAGTACCCGGTCGGTCGTGCTATGCCCTGCTCGGTTGCTCTACTTGCCCCGAAAAGGTGGGAGCAGTGTTAAAAGTTATCGGCGGAACGACGGCACGAAGATCACGACAGATAACAAAAAGTAAAATTGAAATAGAGAAAACGAAATTCTTTATTGCGAAATTCTGATGTCAGGATACACAGGGGGTCTCCTCAACTATTTATAGAGGTGGAACCCTAACTTCGTGTTGGGTCCAGTTTCGATAAAAGTGCCCATATGGACCAGGACATCTTTTTCTAGAAGATGGGCTTGGCCCAATAAGCGTTTTACAACACTCCTCTTTGGGCTCTTTATCGTGATAAGTATGTCTCATAAAAACTCCTAAAAACCCAGTGGGAAAAATTGGAGAAAAAAGCACATATTACCACCACTTGTATGCACACATTGTCTCGTTAAAAACCTTATTGAGAAAACTTCATGTGAAAAACTCATAAGGGAAAAAGAGTGCAATGTTTTTAATCTTCATGATTAATGTTTATCAATCTTCATTACTGATATGAATTATCTTCGAGATAACTCATTTAGTTCGGAAATGTGATGTACTTAGGGAAGTTCTCCCCCTGTTCCAAGCACTTCTCTAAGTCTTCTCATGCCAATACCACGCCGACACTCTTCGAGAGTGCGGGAAGGTAAGGCCTTTGTGAACATATTTGCAAGATTGTCACAAGATCGGACATGTGTTACTAAAATCTCTCCCTGCTCTTGCATTTCATGCGTGTGGAAGAATTTAGGTAACATATGCTTTGTCCTGTTCGACTTTACGTATCCCGATTGTACTTGTGCAATACAAGCTTTATTATCTTCATAGATAATTGTAGGAGATGGAGTATATGCCACTCCACAAATATTCATTATATGGCTTGTCATCCTCCTGAGCCAGACGCACTCATTTGCAGTTTCAAACAATGCGATGATCTCTGAGTAATTTGTCGATGTAGCAACCAATGTTTGCTTGGTTGACTTCCACGAAATTGCAGTTCCTCCAAATAAAAACACATATCCCGTCTGAGATATTGATTTATGTGGATCAGATAAATATCCAACATCAACATAACCCACAAGGGTTAATTCTCCATTCTTCTTGAAAAATAATCCAAGGTCTTCAGTTCCTCTCAAATATCTGAGGATTTGCTTGATGCCATTCCAATGCCTCCGAGTCGGTGCTGAGCTATATCTTGCAAGTAGATTAACAGCAAAAGCTATGTCGGGCCTTGTACCATTCGCAAGGTACATCAAGGCCCCAATGGCACTGAGGTATGGATATTGAGGTCCCAATAATTTCTCATCTTCCTGCTTCGGTCTAAAAGGATCTTGATCTATATCAAGGGATCTCACCACCATAAGTGATCGGAGTGGATATGCTTCGTGCATATTAAATCTCTCTAATACCTTCTTGGTATAGTTTGATTGGTGCAAGAGTACCCCTTCAGGAGTATGTTCAAGTTGCAAACCTAAACAATACGTAGTCTTGCCCAGGTCCTTCATTTCAAATTCAGTCTTCAAGTATGAGCAAGTCTCTTCAATTTCATTGGTAGTACCAATAATGTTCAAGTCATCAACATAAACAGAGATTATGCAAAAACCTATCTCTGATTTCTTTATGAATACACAAGGACAATCTTCATTCTTCACAAATCCCTTTTCGAAAAGAAATGTACTGAGCTTGTTGTACCACATTCTTCCTGATTGTTTCAAACCATATAGTGACTTCTGTAATTTGACACTATATAATTTGCGGTCATCTTCATTTGGGACTTTTATACCTTCTGGAACTTTCATATAGATTTCTGTATCTAATGTTCCATATAGATATACTGTGACTACATCCATAAGTCGCATCTGCAAATTCATATTCACCGCCATTGAGATCAAATACCGGAATGTAATTCCATCCATTACGGGAGAGTAGGTTTCTTCGTAGTCAATGCCAGGTCTCTGCGTGAAACCTTGAGCTACGAGTCTCGCTTTATATCTAGTCACTTCATTTTGAGCATTTCTCTTCGGGATAAATACCCATTTGTGACCCACTGGTTTAATGCCAGTTGGTGTAAGGTTTACACTACCAAACACTTCTCTTTTCTTCAGCGAGTTTAACTCTGCACAGATTGCATCTTTCCACTTTGGCCAATCAGGACGCTTCTTGCATTCCTTTATTGATTTTGGTTCAGATTCCAAATTAATTTGTGTTCCAATCGTTTCAGCAAAGTATGTATTGACTTCAAGTGTCTTTCTATTATATACCACTCCCGTCTCAACAAGTTTTCATTTCCTTGATCCTCATTATCGATAGATACATTGAGGTCAGGAATTTTCGGTATCCCCTCATGAGTTTCATGCATATTCTCATATGGGTTTGGTTCTTCAAGTCTCACCACTTCATGTGGATCACTTTCACCTTCTTTGGTTTTCTTTTGAGCAGTTTGCTTAGGCTTCTTCTCCGCAGGAGGCCTCCTAGGAGCTTTAGCTTGAGCTTGTACTCTAGGCTTCTTGGGTGCCCTTGTAACGGTTCACTCCCCCTCTTCCTAGCATTCGTTGCTTTTATGGAAGAAGGTTGGAATTTCATATATTCATCCTCTTCAAATGGGATTTCTATTCTTTCAGGAGCATTTACAGCCGGTATATGAGACTTCACAATGTCTCTTGTATTGGTGAAAGGTTCAGGCAATTCATTAGCAACTCTCTGCAAGTGGAGTATATTCTGAACTTCGAGTTCAGCTTCTTTAGTGCGAGGATCCATTCCTAGGATTCCTTTAGCATCCCAATCTATTTGCCGGCAACGAACTAATTCCTTCGAGGAATTTAAACTTATTTCACTACTATTACAAATAGATAACTAAGTAATTCTTAATAGTCTTCATGACTACGCAGAATCTCCATGCACATCTTCCTCATCATCAATGTCCTCATCCACGAGATCATTGTCCAACTCCAGGTCAGAGGATTTGCTTGGTGTTGTCTGGCCCATTGGTGCTTTTGCTGTTGGCTGCATGCCTTCAACAAAATTAGCCTCATGCTGCGCGAGCTTCTTTTTGAGGTCTTTATACATGTCAACATACTTCTGTGGTGTTTCACATATTTTGGACCAATGGCCATGCATACCACACCTATAGCAATCTTGATCCTGTTCACCATACGCCCCCCCTGAAGGTGTCTTCTTTGACTTCCCTTTTGCGTTCTTCTTGAAAGTATTAGGTTTGTTTTGAACCTTCGGGGGTGCATTTGGTGAAGCTTTGGGAGCACCTTTACCCTTATTATTCTTGTTCTTCTTCTTCTTATTGAAAGAGACGGCATTCGCTTCATGCGGTGCCAAGGAGCCAGTAGGACGATTCTTATGATTCTCCATGATCAATTCGTCCCCCCCCCTGATCTTGCTGCAATGCATTACTCAGGGCGACATAGGTTTCATAATTCTCCTTCTTGTACTGGCGGCTCACGTAAGTGAACTTAGGGTGAAAAGTGGAGAGGGTCTTGTTAATAAGATCCTTTTGCGTGAGCTCTTTGCCACAAAGCTTCATGCGTGTGACAATCCCATAAAGCTTGGTGTTGTAATCCTCCACAGTCTTGTAGTCTTGGTAGCGTAGGTTTTGCCATTCACGCTCAACCTTGGGGAGTAAGACATTTTCAATCTGCTCAAAGCGTTTCTGCAATGAGTCCCACAAGACTTTTGGATCACGTTCTGTCATGTATTCACTCTTCATAGTAGCACTTAAGTGGTGGCGCAAGAAATGCAATGCCTGCGCCTTCTCCACATTTGTTGCGGCAGTGTCTCCCGCCTTAGGCAGAACGGTCTTCAAAAGATCTTTGCTGCTTAGGAGGATCTCCGCATCAAGTGCCCATGACAGGTAGTTGCTTCCATGAGGAGTCAAGACTTCAAAATCTCTTTTCACGAGGTCAGACATCTGCATGATGTCAATGTGCAAGGATTAATTCATATATCCAAGTAATAGAGAGTATAAGTATAACAAGAACTGCATGTTTAAGTTATAATATTGGTGTTTCTATATAAAATCACCAAAAACTGGGGTGTTATATGCAAAAATAACACAATCCAGCAATTTTCGGATTATCCATGTCAATTTTCGTAATTAACAGGATTTTTCCGTAATTTTCAGAGATTCCAGGGATATTCTGGTAATTTCCAGATGTTCCGAGGATATTTTTATAATTTTCTGATATGCCGAGGACTTTTCTGGTAATTTCTAGAGGGCTTCTTTGTAATATGCAGAGTTTCCGAGTATATTCTCGTAATTTCTGATATTCTGAGGACTTTCTCGTAAGTTTCAGGGCTGCGGGAGGACTTATTCGCAATTTGTGAGAACTGCGAGGTCTTTTTTGTAAAATCGCGCGAAGGTATATTTGGGGCCGAAACCCTAACTCCTCACTGGACTTCTTCACTTTCTTTTCCTCCACCAGCCGCCGCCGTCTTCCTCCTCCTTTCCTCTTCTTCTTTCTTCTAGATCCAGCCCGTGTGGAGTGAGGGGAGGGTGGAGGGACAAGGCTGCGCGCCTCCGGTGGCCGCGCGTCGGGCCGGGGCGGCAGCGGCTCGCTTGGCCTTAGGCCGGGGCCGGCGTTCGGCGGCGGCTCACCCCCGGTAAAGGTTCGTCGGTGCGGCGGACGGGCCGGGGCGTCGGAGGCCAGGCCGCGGCTCGTCTGCGGCGGATTGGCTGCCGGGCCGAGGCGGCGCTCCTGCTCGCGGGGGCCAAGCTCCATGGCGGGACCGCGTCGGTTCGCCGTAGCACGGGGAGCGCGCGGCCGAGCGGTGGCCGGTCCCGGCTCTTGCGCGCAGCGCGGCAGCTGGCCGGTCTGGCGGCTTCGGGCCAGTGCGACGCGGCGGCTTCGGGCCAGGCCGGGCCGGGGCCCGGTGGAGTCAGCGCGGCATGCGCGCGCGCGGTGCGGAGGCCGGAGCTCGCCGCCTACTGCGAGCGGCAGCGGAGTCCGGGCTGGCGGCGCGTCGAGGCAGCCGGCCCGTTGCGGCGTGTTGCTCTTTTTTTTTTCTTTCGTCCTTCAGATCTTGGGTGAGGGTTAGTACCCTTGTTCCCCGCTTATGTGATGCATTCAGATCTTGGGTTAGGGTTAGTACCCTTGTTCCCCGCTTCTGTGATGCATGTAGGTCTCGATCTGTTGAACTCGCCGATTCGTTGACTTTGATTTTGCATAGAGCTAGGGTTAGGGTTCATATGAGCCACTTGTTCCCTTGTTGCTTCTGTGGTGCTTGTAGATCTCGAACTCGGCGACGAACTAGGGTTAGGTTTAATAACCCGGTCTCCTCCTTTTTCGAATCTCGATCTAAGATGTAGATCTAGATTAGATCTAAGGAGCTCGGCGCTCTGGTGACGTTGCACCAGAGGACGATGTCCTGGCGACGTTGCGCCCATCTTATTTTTCTTCATGTTTTTGACGATTCTTCAGATGCAGATCGTCTTCGGACGGCCATAGCTCCTATAGCTCGCCCTCGGATCTGATCTATTGATTTCTGGACAGATCTTGGCTGCAACGAGTCAAGATAGCAAAAATCATACGCAAAAACAAGAACGTACCGTGGTTCTTACCGATCTGCTGGCCGAATTCCTCGTAGAGCGTGCTGATAACGTGTTAAAGTTATCGGCGGAACGACGGCACGAAGATCACGACAGATAACAAAAAGTAAAACTGGAATAGAGGAGACGAAATTCTTTATTGCGAAATTCTGATGTCAGGGTACACAGGGGGGTCTCCTCAACTATTTATAGGGGTGGAACCCTAACTTCGTGTTGGGTCCAGTTTCGATAAAAATGCCCACATAGACCAGGACATCTTCTTCTAGAAGATGAGACTGGCCCAATAAGCTTTTTACAACAAGCAGTAGCCTTTCGTTCAGCCGTGGCCGAGCGTTTCTTCGTTCCGTTGTTCGTTTCCGGTTCGTCGGTTATTCACCGGACGTCAGTTATGTTATCAGCAGCAGACAGTGGAAGATAGAAGGACCAGCATGAGTACTGAGTAGTTTATGTTTTTCTCGGTTGGAACTTGCAAGTCGGAAGGCTGAGCTGACGACGACGCGAGTAGCAGTGAAACTTCACCATCGAAAGGATTGACTGACGGAAGTTGATAGTGGAGCCGTGCCCATTTTGATACCCTTTGCAAAAACGATCATTGAGCTCAATCTAGCCGTGAAGCACTCTTGTACAGTATCCGTGCCCTAGTACCACTTTGCAGAAATAGGAAATGTTGACAATTAGCAGCGAAGAATGACCCACGAAACAAAATCTAGCTTCCTCTTGCCTCGTGAGATTTTTGGTGTTATGTAAAGATGACTTTGGACTGAGATCAAATGCAGTCACACTTGCAACTGCAAGTTAAGACTGCAAGCCATCTCAGCGGTCCAATCCGGCAAGCAACAGTCAGGATGTGCTGCTACAGTAACAAACTGTCGAAACGGAATGTCCGGCTGTGGGACCACTGGGTAGTTGGCGCCCCCATGACCAACGCTGAATGAAAGGTAACTGCTCCCCAGGTCGGGCGGCACGCGGCGAACAAGCAGAACACGCTTGGTGAGAGGGGCACGGCCGCGTGGAGCAGGCCAGGAGGTGATCGATGGCGAGGGAACGCGTTGCCGATACATTTTATTCGTCCCCCGGCGCTGCTGCCGACGCATCGTCCGGCGTTCGAGTGCAGGGGGCCCTTGGCCATGGTTCGGCCGTATGAGGTCGTTTCTGTCGCTATGGCAACGTCGAATGCTCCCAAGGGCCAGCTTAGCAGAGCACGCCTATTTCAGTGCCGGCGGGCACTCGAGTTGCGCGGTTGGTGCACGGGAAGAGGCAGGGCACAGGGTGGAACGGGCAGTCACGCGGGATTACCCAAGGCGCGTTAGTTGCTGGCGGAACAAGTCACTGCAGAAGTGCAACAATCTGATCAAACAACGACCTGATGGATTCAGCTGCTCGTTCAGTTGTGCTTGCCGTACGTGTTGCTCACGGTGGCCGTCGTTCTGGTGCCGCGCGCCTTCCCTTCTTGGACCCGATGCCGCTGCATGACTTCTGCTGCGTGGCCGACATGCAGGCCGTTACGTCGGTCGACGGGTTCCCGTGCAAGGTGGCCTCGGCCGTGGCGGACGACGACTTCTTCTCCCGCGCGCGCCATCTTGGCCGCGGCGCAGCACGCGAAACCCATTCGGCGCCAACTGATCCAAGCGCGGCACGGTGTCCACGTTCCCCGGGCCTCAATATGCCGGGCCTCCCCATCACGCGCGTCGACCTCGCGCCCGGCGGCCTCAGCCCGCCGTATTCGCACCCGCGGCCTGCAGCACTTCCAGCTCATCACCGGCGTCGTCGACGGCGACGCGGTGTTCGACAGCCAGTCGCCGGGCGTGACCAAGCCGGCCATGCCCATGGAGGTACACCTCACCAAGTCGTTCCTCATGGGCGAGGACGAGGTCGGCGCCATAAGATCCAGTTCAGCATCACACGTCGTTCCTCTAGTAGTTCAGTTGCTAATTTGTCCGATCCGGTCACATCATCTGTGAACGGGTTCATTCTACTTTTTTTTTTTTGAGGGCAACGGGTTCATTCTACTTTGCAGATTGATTCTCTGCTTCGGTAATACTTATATATCCTTTTTTTTTTCGTGTGTGGGTCTGCCAAAAGTGTAACTGAATGCTAACTGGCTCTTAATTCTTATGGTGCCGTGTCATGCGTCAATATCACGTTCAAAGAAAAAGTGGGTAATTGGAGATGGACTAAAAAAAAAAAACAAAGCTGTCTGTTTCCCGTTAAACAGAAGTTGACGGTTTTTCTTTTTAAATTGAAGAGAGCTTGAGTTTGGGCCTGCGCCGCAGGCGACGACGAGGGCCTAGCCGCCGGAGAGGTATGTCGTAAGCTCATCTCATGTCCGCCGTGTCTGGTGTTGCATGATCCGTTTCTTGTGCTCGTTTTTGGTCTTTTTGTGGCCCTTCTGTCTCGATCTTCGAAGGCGAGATTGCTCAGAGTTGAAGATCTGGTGCCGTTTTCTTGTAGGTTGATGGAACCAACGAGTTTTGTTGGATTTTTGTTTGTTTGTCTTGAAAGTTTGATAAGACTGTGTTGTTCTTCTTTTGTGGTTGGGGTCATATGGTAAACTCATTTCTGCTCTCTGACTCTCCGCTCTTTCTGTCGTGTATACCTCTTACGTGATGTGTGGTCCTCCAACATACACACTAGTCCTTGGGGTGTTTCTTTTCGTTTCTGATGCGAACCTATTACTAGCTTGCTGTTTGTTTACATGGTTTTTGCCGTTTATTTTTCAGGTCATGTTCTTCACGTACATGAAGGCGCAGGGTTCAAGGGCTCTGGACCTACTCTCAGAGATCATGCTGCCTGCCACCCTTGTGGCCGAAGCTGAGAAGCTGAAGTCCGACATCTTTGATGCCGGTTTTGATATGTGATAGAAACTCCTAAGCATATTATTTTGTACCTTGTGGCGCTTTCGTGTCTTGATATGTATTTTGTACATTGCTCTACTCTCCTAACTCCTAAGCATAGTATATGATAAAAACCGCTACCTCCAATTTTCGGCGGGCCAAGCTCGATGGGTGCCATAGTTTCTTAAAAAAGGTCCTAGTCTCAATCTCCTTGGTAGTACGCTAACCAGACCTGACCAATTGCTTTTTGCTAGCTTTTAGTAATATGCAATATGAGTAGCAATTTGATGATCATGGTAGCATTCCACTGATATGTAGTTTGTACCTCGCTCTACTCTCCTAAGCATAGTATCTGATAGAAACTGTTGCCTCCATTTTTCTATGTAATAGTAGTAGCATAAAATGCATACTATTATTCTAACCATATTGTGTCCAACTATGCATATGCTCAACGGCGGAACTGGACGACAAACTAGGGGGGGGGGGGGGGACAAATATGACAAATATTCTTAGGTTGTCTAGTGCACCATTTTTTCATTGTTCGCACACACACATGGCTATCTAGTACATGTGTCCTTATTTTTTACAAAGCCTCTGCATATGCTAGAAAATTAACAGCTTTTGTGGGCTATGAGGAAAATATGAGGAATCAACAATAGAAAAATGTAGGTCTTATAGGAAATTTGAGTTAGTTGTTCAACTATCCAAAACATAAAAGAACCACTCCTTTCGTATATCCATCTCTAAAACTTATAGCATAGGTTAATAGTTATATTATTCATATTTGTTGGTGTCAAAAGCGTGTTTCCATATAAAGATCATTTCTCTAGAAGCATCTTTGAAGTTATTAAGCATAAATAATTTTTTTAGGGCAAGCATCTTATGATATTGTAATAAATTCATATAGTATCCAATATGATATAAGGACTTTAGAAGTAATAATATAATCCTGATTTTAGAATAGAGTGAGACTTTGTAAAAAATAAAAGTTATTGTAAGGATTTATATCAAGTATTTGAGAAAGTATGTAACATGTTTAGGTGTATCTGTAAGTTATAAATTTCGTAAAAAAATAGGTTTTGTCGTTATTGTCTCACAAAATCACATGTACTTTTTTTTCTTGTGTCACCTAACCCTAGGTTTTATGCTCTAATGTCTCACAAAAATCCATTCCTTGTAAAAACTTACTATTAATTTGACATTAGTATATGGCTTTTAAGATATTGGATTGCTAAATCAAATACTACTTGGTAGTTTATAACTGAATCTTATCACTGGTGTTCTTTGACGGTACTAACAAAATTTCAAGCAGTCACCAAATGCTTTGAAATCCTCTTTTTGGGATGCTTTGACAGCAATTATATCCCAATTGGTGGCTACTATATTCGCTAAAGCGAATTGGAGGATGAGTAAAATACAATAGATGGCAGAGCAATGCTCAGACTGGAGCTCACACGGTCGCACGAAATACTAGGGGGTGATCAGGTACTATTTGCGCGCATACAAGTGATCAGAATCAGTATGGATGGAAACCCAGAGGTGAAATGTGGGATGCGCAGCGCAGTCAGTCCGCGCAGAGTTGGCCGATCGCGTCTACTACTTATGCCGGAGAGCGGTAATCTCTATGGTTTGTCCCTCCTTCTATGGCCGAACATTCGGTCCTGCGGCTTGTTAGTGGAGATGGGTGTCATGGGGACGAATGCAGCTTGGACCAACGTTCTTCCGAACTCATCAATGGCCGACTTGATAGTGGAAATGGATGCACGAGTTTGGAGCCCGGGAACATTCTTGGTAAACTGCTGACACCAATGGAATTGAACTAGCTTTCTTGCAATCGCGCGCGTGTAGGATTAGCATTAGAACGACGCTATTACGCTTGGCACGTGTATGCAAAGTAATTCAGGATCTGATTAATCTAGCAGTTCAGTCTGTAAATACAGAGTAACACACGTGCTAGGAAGTTACCAACTGTGAAGCTGTAAAGGAATGTAAAACAAATGCGCGCTTCTGTATCGAGGAAATGTTAAGGTGTCATCGAAACGATGAAACGAAAGACGGCACTATATATGCAATCCGATCCTGACCACGCACGCAGGTCTACGCCGATGCCGGGGCGAAGTCGACGTGGTAGACCTCGGTCATGTCCGGCTGGAACAGGCCGAAGTTCTGCTCCACGCCCTCCGGCTTCTGGTTCTCGTTGAACATGGCGAACAGGTACGTCTCCACGGCCTTTCCCGGCCGCCGCGGCGTGCCGCTCCCGACGTGGCGCACAACGTTGTTCATGTACGCCGCCGCGTTCTCCACGCTGGCGCCGGGCCCGCCGCCGCCCGACGGCCACCCTGTCTCCGACACCACCACCTCCAGGCTCGGCGCGCCGGCTCTCTCCAGCGCCGCGTACACGGCGTCCAGGATGGCGTCGAACATGTTGGTGTAGGCCACCCCGCCGTCCGTCACGGCCGCGGTGCCGCCGGTCGCCGACGACATGAGCGCGTAGCCGAGCGGCACCGACGATGGGTCGGAGGCGTAGGCGAAGTAGGGGTACACGTTCACGAGCAGCGGCGTGGCCCTGGACGCCAGGAACGACGCGATCTGCCCGACCATCGGCAGCGACGCCTCCGAGAAGGCGCCCTGCGACGGCGGGTACGAGGACCCGAGCACGGACGTGGCCACGGCCGTGGTGACCGGCACGGCGCCCAGCCCCGCGGCGCGGAGCGCGGACTCGAGGTTCTGCATCGCCGGGAGCACCCACGCGGCGTCGTCCCCAGGGATGACCTCGTTGCCCGCGGTGACGTAGCGGAACCGGACGTCGCCGGCGAACGGCGCGACGTAGGACTGGACCCAGGACGCGGCGAACGACACGTCGGAGGCGAGGCGGGCGAGGTCCTCGTTGAACGTGCCGAGGACCACGCCGAGGCCCGAGCCGCGGAGCGCGTTCAGGACGGTCGTGTTCGGGTGGTAGAGCCGGACGTCGGTGATGTTATTGGCCTTGTACAGCGCGACCACCTGGTCGGGCGACGGCAGGTTGTTCGCGATCATGCCATAGCTCACGCCAATGCCTTCAACTCCTGCACGAGAACAGACGAACAGTAAGCACAGAGCAGGCGATCATCCTTCAGATTTTTTACCCAAAAAAAACTGTAACTTTGAAAGGCCAGGTACGGTGCGAAAACTGAAATATCAATCATTTCCAATCGCTGTTTGGTTACCATCGCAAATTAAGGCATGCACTGTACTATAACCTAACATTAGGTTGCCTCTTCATGATGGTCAACAGAGTGTTGATGCCTGACATTTTACTAACTTAATTGATTGAAGAGAACAAACTATCTGCAGATTGATAGGACAGTTAAGATGGCAACAAGAAACCGTGCAGAAACCAATCACGGTCAGCTTATCCAGAGGGAGAAAATCCCGTAAAGCGTAACAATTCACGCTAACTTTTGCCTAACAAGAACAGTTCGCGTGAAACAAAAAGGCTGGAAAGCAGCAATGTTTAATGCACCGGCAGAACTACTGCTCTTATCGCTCAAAAGAAAGAAAGCAGACAGTACGATTATCCGATGTATGCAACACTTGAATAGATTTCATCTATGTAAACATTGCTCTGTTTCCAGATTTCTCCAAGGTTACAACGGGCTAACATCGAAATCAGAACGGCACGCCGATCAAAACCTAAGTATCACTACACCAATCGATATCGCAATCGCAGCAAGATAGATGGGCAGTTAAGCAGTAAAACTCAAAATCACACGTCAACATACGAAAAAGAAATCACCAATCTGCAGCAGTCAATCGCGTAACAAACGTCGACTCACCTGAGAACGACGCGCAGAGCATCAACAAGCTGCAGGCAGCAACCCACAACGCCATCATCTCAACTAGTTTCTTCAGGATCGCAACAGAACAGAGCTTCTCTGCAAATATCTCGCTTCCTTGTGAAGCCTCTTCGTCTTCCGCCGCTCTATTTATAAGGGCAGGCCCTGCGAAACGCGGCAACCACCGATGGGCCACGACCTCCTATTGTTACGCGCTGGTGGGAGCGTGCAGTTTCCGTGTCACTCGGGGCGCCCAGCCGCACCCGCACGACGTGAACGATGCGCGGTTGACGCCTGATCTGATGGAACTGCTCGCCCACGGGCGGGAAAGTGCTTTGGTACTACCATGACTTTCCATGCGTCATTTCCCTCTAAGTCGACTTAGATTTTGTATTCGTGTATGTTAAATTTTGTAGCCGTTGGATCCAGATCCAACGGATAAGATAGAACAAAAAATTCGACTTACACGCATACAAAATCTAACGGCTACAAAATTACAAAAGTACAAACGGACACAAACACGCCGGCCGTCTGATCAAAATCTAACGGTTACAAAATTCGACTTACACGCATACAAAATCTAAGTCGACTTACATGGATCAATTCCTGATTTTATTGGTGCTTGGACTGGAACTTACTCATCCATGATTGACAATGATTAGGGATGAGATCTTTCTGTTAAGGAATTACACCGTTTAGTGCCTTGTTAGGATCATCATATTTAAGGGACTAACATATACCGATCCGCGTTGTTGCGGATGTGGATTGATTTTTGTGTGCTATTTTTAGGAAGAGTTAAGAGTACGCCTTTCTATCACTGAACGTCCATGGCATTGTTAAGATATATTTTGATCCTTGCCTCATAGGTAACATCATACCATGATCTGATTTCATTTCCAAAGAACATACTTGAAACAGTGTATATTTTGTTATTTTGTTTGATTGGGCGTGCAGACACTTTCTATATTTCGCCACTAATTCAATCTTTGTAATTGTCATTGGTATACTTTCATACTGTCATACATACATTTATCTTGAAAAGCATATCAAACCAAATGGCAGCTGGAAATCATTAATATGATATACAGTGAGCTTGGCCATTGTCAACTTAAAATCCAGCGACTTGTGTCTCCTGTTCTGTTTAATTCGAGTACGCACCAACCGTGTTCAAAAGTTGGAGTGGACAATTCATTCACAACAGCTATGATTCTGCACGAGTGGTACAGAGCAATATAGAGACACATCGGACCAAACAAAATTTAATTCCTTCCTTTTTCTCCCTTACGAAACACAAATATCATTGAGCAACTAAATCACCAAATGGGTTATATACAGAAGAGAGGTAGGAGGCACATCAAGCTACTTAGCAAACTCAACAAATCTCTTCCCAGACTTACTAATGTTACAACAACAGCAACGGCATGCATAAGAGCACATAGCCACAAAGATCTCCAGAGCAGTTCAGTTCTATCCAATAAGGGGAGGAAAACAACATTAAATAAAGAATCTGCCTAAGCTTTTGCAACTCCTCCTGGTTGACCAAGAAGAGATGGTCGGTAAAGTGTGTGGCCTTGTGCCATCTCAATTCTTTCACGTGGATCATACATCGTCTCATCTCTTATAGCCTGAAGAATCGAATCCGGTGGAAGCTCCCTGTGGAGACAATGTAAACAAAAACTCAGATTAGGCAAAAGAAACTTCTACTAGCACCGCAGACAACTATTGGAGAAAACTAAGGCGAAGTATCAAGAGGAAAGAGAGAAACTAGTCTAGATCACTGACCGGACAGACAAATTACTCAACAAATTGTGGAGTATCAAGAAACAAGTATTCTAACCTCTTGATCAAAATTCTATATAGTGCCTTTAGAATTGGGCACATCTCAACAGGCGCAACAGATCGGTCACCATCTGGATGCATCACACTTAAGCTATCTTGACTCAGAAGCTCATAGAACGCATCAACTGCAGAGACACCCTGAAATAAAATGACAGCACACAAATTCATTACGTATCCTGGGGAATGGGGATATTTCCACAGTTCTTGGAGTTAAGATGATGATAGGGTCAAACCTGAATGGTCCCTTTGCCTTTTATGCTGTCACCCATTTCCAAAGTCAATTCCCCTTTAGCTAACTTATGTCCATACCAAGCATTACGACCTTTTAACAATGTGACATAAGTGTCAGCTAATAACGGTCCAGCAAGTTTTTCAGGTTCTTCCTCCAGAAGATGTGTGATGTAGATCATCTCAGATGTGCAAAGTGCAAAGTAAACAGACTTGCTGGTTGCACTCTCATTGGTTAGTGCTGCTACCATACCTACAACATAACAGAATGTCAGCAAATTAATTGAATAACAAGCAACGAAGAAACATATATCGGTGTAACTGAGCACCTATCCATGTGCATATAGGAAGTATACTGCATCATGCATTTCTATGCGCTTGTTGCACAACTAAATCTTTCTTGTGGTGAACAACAGCTTTCATATACTTTTATTATTTTATTATATTTTCCATGTTGCACTAACTATTGAGAACATTATTAGTTCATGGCGGAGCGACATCCTGAATCTCCCACATAAGGGAGCAGGTTTTGTGCTCAAGTCCGAAGGTTGCAACATATATGCTTTGATCAAAAACAAAACACAAAACAAATACTAGTGAGATAAGGGAATACAAAATTACCAGCGCCAATCGCGTATACATTTTTTAAACCTCCCATGACTTCATGAGTAATGAGGTCACTGTTGTCCCATACAATAAAATGAGGCTGCCTCAGAAATTTCGCAAGAGGCTTTCTCCATTTGTCAGCTCCACAAATACGAGCATTTGCATACTCTTTGTTGTAAATTTCAGAAGCGATATTGGGGCCGCCAAGATATAGAATGTTCTCAAATGGAACACCAGCTGCATTAGGCCAATTATTCATTAAACCATAAGAATTGAAAAGATAAATACTTGGTGTTAAAAGCAAGCACGGCACAACAGGGAATGAGGTTTGTAGACAAAAATTGGAAGCATCCTAAATAAAATGTGGAAAAAACAATTGCGTTCTCTGTGCAGAAACAGGAAACTACGAAATGCTTCTGATTCAGGCAGAACTACATATAATAACATATGACAAGTAAGCAATAGAAGACATGACTGGTATCTTTAATGAGAACTTATGAGGTCAAGCCAAATAATGAGAATACAAAGGTAGATTATTCTAGTTTAAAGAAAAAACAATATAGCATGAACCATCTTAGCACTTATATTATATCTTACACAGGTTCTGAAGGAAGAGAAACAATTCATCTGAAATAAACAAAACTTTCATGTTGATTTCAACAAATAGATTCTGATGAGCATTTGAACCAAAACATCAATATTGCAATTGCAGGCAGCATAGCAGAGTGACGAAGCTAAAGCTAGATAGAGCCCCAGGTTCGATATAACCAAGGAGAATCACCAGTAACAATAGATGAATAGAACCAGCAAGCATAAATTCGGTAACGAAATTGGACAATTGTACGATTAGGAGGATCCTCACTTGCATTGCTAATCATCTGCGTGGGAGTGATGATCCGCGGCACTGGATCCAGGGAGGCCTCTATCCCCTTGGCGAGCGAGATGATGATCGGGGGAGTGATCCTCTCCTTCCAGTACCTGCCGATCTCCCCAAAGACCTCCCTGGTCTCGGTGGAGGGCAGACCGTTGATGACAATGTCGGCGTCCCAGACGGCCTCCTGGAGGTTGGTGACGACCTTGAGCGGGCAGAGCGGCGTGTCGACCATGTTGAGGCAGAAGCCGTCCCGGAGTATCTCGTCGGCGTAGAGCGTGCGGTCGCCGAGGCGCGCCTCGACGTACTTGAGGTAGGCGCAGCGGCGGATCAGGCGGCGCAGGACGTCCTCGCGCGCGTTGATGACCTCGAAGAGGTGCTCGGCGGTGGCGCGGTCGACGGCGCGGCCGGGGCGGCGCCAGATGCGGACCTGCACCTTGTCGCGGAGGTGGCCGTAGGCGTCCTGCAGCAGCGCGCAGAAGACGCTGCCCCAGGCGCCCGCCCCGACGCCGGCGATCCGGAGCGGGTCGCCGTCCGCCTTCCCCAGCTGCCGCCGCAGCTCGTCCAGCTTCTCCGCCACGCCGCCGTTGGCGTGCCCGTTCGGGTGGCCCGCCGCCGCCGCCGGCTCCGCTCCGCCCATTGCGTCCTCCTCCACCACCACCACCGCCACCACCCTCGCCTCTCGCCGCAAGCAAAAGGCACGCGCGGGTTGCGCAAGCTACAACAACATGCCCCGAGGGAGGAAGAGACGGGCGGGGCGGGATTACGCGGACGCAAGCTATAACTAACCCGGAGAAGGAAGCGGAACGGACGGCTTTTCTCCGTGTCCGGCTCGAATCGGCGAGTAGAGTACGGGTGGGTTTGGCCGCCGAATCGCAGCAAGGTGACAAACCGGCTGCCGGAAGGACCGAGGAGGAGGAGGAGGGGTCTGGGCTGGCTGCCGGCCCGGCCGCGCACAGGAGCGGTTGCCGGTTGGTGCGAGGGGACACGTCGTCTGGGATCGGCGTGCGCAGCGCACGAGGCGGAACAGCGACCGGCGGAAAGCGAGCGAGGTGGGGTGGTGGGCTCGCGTTTACGGCGCGGTACGGGGTGTGGGGGAGGTGGCAAGGTAGGTGAGCGCGGGCGGGTGGAGCTGTGCAGACCGGTTCCATCAAGGAGGGATCATCTGACCATGGGGATGGTGACGGACGACGCGGCTGCAATGGGATGGCGTGGCATCGGCGCCAGATCGGCGCTGGGCGACGTCACGAACGCGTCCGGCCACTGGACGTGCCTGTGCTTCGCAGCTTCTGCAACAGTGTTCATTTTCTTCTCTCTTTCTTGGAGAGGGGGAAAAAAACTTTTCTGCAGCTCCAGCGACTATCCACCCAAATCATTTTGTGCAGTTTAACAGGAATACTAGTAGTGAAACTGCGCAAAATTCAGCAAGTAAACAATCGATCCGACAAAGGAGAAACTTGCACTCAACTGCGGCCTGGAGAGGTCGTGCAAGTTGGAATTTGGATGCAATAATATGTTGACGGCCACGTACAGCATTAACAAATGCAGTGCCGACCATAGTGATCCGAATCCGGATGTGGCGACATTATCCAAACAATTTGTAGATGAGGCACATTTTGCGTGCTATACTTTGCCAAGACAGATTTGCCGACGAACTCTACGAGTAGTTGATGTGCAGGCAGGTGAGCAGACGAGATGCACAATAAAATTAGAATGGCTCAAAATAGAAGTTGAAAGAAAAAAAATCCAAATCACTAGTATAAACCAAAGATATTCCAAGTTGAGATCTGTCCAACTTGCTCACAGCTCGCTGAACCACAAAGTAGTGTTCCACTGAGAACATGCGCTAATAAAACTTGAAGCAACACAACATATACCACAGGTCCACAGTTGAGGCACTGAGGACACATGGAGCACACCAAGAATTTCGAGTCTCAGAAATCCTCTTGGAATCAAATTACACAGAAACTTGTGACCTACTTGCAACATTGCATTAAAAATGCCAAAGTAGAATATGAAACGTTGCTACAAAGGTTGCCTGACAATCCTGATATCACAAGTATTTCCTAGAAATGAATTGCCTGACAATATACGGAGATGGAGGCACGCCAGCAATTCAAATATGCTTATTCAGCTGCTGCCTAAATGTGGAAATGGATCTTTGTTACAAACGACAAATACATCAGACCACCTATTTTGCTGCAAAAGCAAACAGTCAATGCTGGTGGTTCTGGTCTATTTCACAGTTTCAACTTCCCTCCAACAATGTCAAAAAATAAATAAAAGCTGAGAAAACTCGCATTACGACATATTGGAGTTATTCGATTCACTTGTACGGTGCAATGATCCTCCTTCGCCGTTTTGGAGTTTCCCTCTTCACATACATCTTCTCCATATCATTTAGTGCACGACTAGAACCATCTGGCAAGCTGATGAACTTCCAGCCCCCTCCCGCACCACGCTTTCCCTGTGGACCCATCTTCTCAACCATGTAGGTCCATCCATCATCTGGTCGGCGTCTGCTGTACTTGTGGCACTTAACCTCCCCTGCGACCTGCATTCCAATATATGATGTCTCAGTTTACGATTAAGTTTCAGTAGAAAACCCTACATGCAATTGACCACAACACAAATAATAAGTTTCAGGAGTGTAAAAGATAAGCACAGCAAGGACTGAAGTCCTAGATAAAACAACATATTGCTCAGTGGAAACATAAGGCAGATAGAGAGCTGGAGGTCAATCAAAATCAATACCTTCTTCTTGTTGAACTCCAAGCGTTGAACAAATTCTTCGTACAACATCTGGTCTTCCTTCATTGAAATTTCATACAGGACTTCATCAGGATCACGTGTTGTGCCATCCCAGCCCTCAGGCATCACTTTGAAGTCAGGTTTGTATGGAAGGGATGCTACATGAAATTCCCTGTCATGCGAATCAAAGAACCTGCGAAAGAAAACAAGAGAATATTAAGAAGTTGCATATCACACATCACTAAAACAAAATATTAGAGGGGAAAATACAGGGGACGTTAATTGCATGCAGTTACCTCACCACATGATTATTTTTTTCAAATGATTCTGCTTTACAAATACAAAATTATCCTTCAAAATGATAGATTAACCACCTTTTTTGGCAACTGAAAACAATAGATTAACCACGACTTCTAAAAATATTGAAAACCCCTCACTGCTTACAATTACAAAGCATTAATGAACAAACTTACATCTATACACATAAAACATGAAATGCTGCTGAAACCTGAGTACCTCCAATAACAATTTCTGAGGATGACTAGATATGTAATGCTTAGCAATGAGCTAATCAGTGACAATTTACTATGACATTTTTAGGACCAGCCTGAGAAGATGACATCAAGTTTCTTTTATGCCAAAAATCTACACATCCTCTTACCCTTGATGGGAAGTTTACATATGTTCCTTTGATTGTATCTCATAACAGATCCATTTCAGGAGTGGAGCTCCAACTACGGTGCTCATTTAGAAACATACATGGTTTTCAGTTTCCTAAATCCTATAGTTCAAACCTATGCCTAGCAAGATTGCTTCAGAGCATCTGTCAATTCCATTCAGGAAAAAAAATTCCTGACCCAATAACTAATGGTCATCACTCTTTGCAATCCTAACAAATTGATATCAGTACCCAATACTCACAAAAGTTCATTTCTGCATTTTTTTTTCTAACTCATTTGACACTATCAGTTGCACCAAGACTTGACCAATGAAAGCCTGATCTGAAAACATCAATAGAAAACCAGATCAAAGGAATACTTTCACATACTCTGGGCAGCTGTCGAGCAGGATCTCGATGGAGTCGTCGAGCGGCTCACCCCTCTTGCGCTCCTCCTCCTCCTCCATCTCCTTGAGCCACAGGATGGCGTGCACGCGCTGCCGCATGACGCGGAAGTCCTTGGCGAGCCTCTCCACGGTGTATGTAGCGGGGTCCTCCTTGTGCAGCCTGTACATCTCCTGCTTCTCCGAATCCTTGAGGTACGAGCCCCGGGCACCCGGCTCCCGCACCTGCTTCAGGAGCGCGCAGGTCTCCCGCATCCGGTCGTCCCAGGAATCCACGTACGCCGTGGACTCGCGGTTTTCGCGCTCCAGAGCCCGCATCATCTCATCCTCCTCGTCCATGGCGCGCACGGCGGCCAGCTTACCGGATACGGGATCGGAAGGGGAGGGTACCGGCCGGCCGACCGGGGGAGAGGACCCGTCGAAGTGGTCCTTGGTGAGGCCGGTGGACCAGGTGGAGCCCCATTCGTCCCCACCGCCACCGCCGCCCGGAACGGAGGAGGCGCCCCATGCGTCCCCGCCCCATTCGTCCCCGCCTCCGCTGCCCCCGGAAAAGGAGGAGGACGAGAGAAGGCGGAAGAGGGAGGAGATCCGAGAGGAGGCGGCGGCGGCGGCGGCGGCCGCCGCCGGCGGCGCAGGGAGGCGGCCGTGGAGAAGGGTTTTGCGAAGAGCGAGCATTTTGTGGTTCCCCTGCTTTGAGTGGGCTGCTACGCTTCCATGGTTTCAATGGATTCACCGTGGCCGACTGGGGAAGCGCGGGCAGGCAGGCCCTGGGCTGAGCTGAAAGCCCATTGAATTTGGCCCACATCAAAAGCGTTCTCGGCAATCAGAATTTGGTGTTAGCTCAAAAAAAAATAAATCAGAATTTGGTATGAGCGGTCGAATTCAAAGCCAATCTTCATGTCAAAATCTCACGATCTCACTGGGAAGGAATTCATATCAAATTATGCCTTCCATATTTTATTTGTTGACGTTGCTACAAATATTTTGTATGTAACATTAAAAAAAAACGGAGCTAACAGAGACGTGGACACGATAGCTGCTAGTTGTTGAACTCGCTAGTGACTTCAATATCAACATGTTGCATTTTGTAAAAATACCTACTGTTTGGCCTGTATAGCTTTTATAGCACATTTTAAGGCTACTTTCAATAGAGGTTTTTAGTTTCAACATATGAGGTGCCATGTAAGTAAAGCTAATGACATTGCACAAGATTTACGAGGAGAGAGAAGGAAGTTGTTTCTGATATTTTGAAACCCATTTTTGTGAATGAGTTTCATGTCATGTGTTACATTGTTTTCCAATCTCGTGTAGGAATCAAATGCTTTGATTTGCTTATGAAACCAAGAAAATGGAACTTACCATTGGAGGGAGTTTTTTAGTATCAAAGCACTTTAGATAATGTGGTGTTTTAGAAACAACAAAAGGAAATATGCCATTTGATACTAGGCTGAGAATATATCCAGCTTAACTAAAATGAAGTTTTAAGATTTAGAGAGAGATGAAAGGAGTATCATTTACTGTTATGATGCGTCGAGCTCACCGTCCCATTTTTCCTCATCCATGTACCACATTGATGAAACCAACGTGGACATGGAGGGAGGGCGGGCTTTTCATTGAGAACACATCTACATTGGGTCGATCACCTGTTTTGTTTTTTAGTTTTTCTCCTCAACGTCTAAGATCAAGCGGTAACATGCGAAAACTCAGTAGCACCAGATGTACGTGTTATAGCTTTTCTTGTTCCTTCTCTCTCTCTCATCAATCTACCTCTCTTTATGGTACTACAACAACACATGAAAAGGGAGCTCAAGCCCCCCCCCCCTCCCCCCCCCCCCCCAAAAAGTAGGGTATTCTAAGAGTTTGTCTTATGATCTTTTAAACTCTTTTCTCATGTTTTATATATACACCATTGGGAAATTCTTCTTTTCTTGTCCAACTCGAGACCCTAACCTTTCGGTGGCTGTGTATAATATTAACATAAAATGTGCTAAAGGGGTAAAAAAAAACTATACTTATTTTTTTAAAAAAAAATTGAATAAATTATACTCCCTATATCCTCAAATATAAGGCTTCATGGTTTTGTCCTAACTTACCGACAATATCTATAAAAACATACTATTTCAATCTGAAATAGTTATATATCATAACACCTTATGTCCAGACATATAAGGCTAATGCCTTTTAGATTCGTCCTAAGTCAAACATTTCGAACTATGACCAACAATATTTTAAATATATATTATTTCAAATTTAAAGAGTTACATATAATAAAATTCTATTTCGCAGTGAATCTATTGACATCATTTTTATGTTATACATATTTACTTTTTTTTGTTACAAAGAGTCAAAAGATATACTAAAATGCACTATATTTTTGTACAGAGGGAATTGTAAGGTTTCACTCGATGGACAATGAACCTAGTGACACGATTTTCATGTCGTCAATATTTATGATTTTCTTGTGGGGTTTAACTTTAACAAACACATAACAATTCCTTATAGTTATGAGTATGCTACGAGAATATTACGAAATTGCTGTCACCCAATCGGTGAACATTTGTTGCAGACAATAATTCCAGTCAACTTGGCTGAATGCCACCGGGCCAAATGTTGCAGATCGAAACGAATAGGAATAGTCTGAAATTCTGAGGATCAGAGCTCATGGTGAGGCGAGAAAGAGAATAGTGGCGAGAATTAGGATTCGCTTCCTTTCTATCATCTCCGCCGCCCCGATCCGATAACGTCACTCTCATAGTCTTGTCCGCAGCTCCGCTCCCCTCCCTCTATTTGCTGATGTTCCCCCACCAACGAGATTCTGAAAAGAAAAGGAGAAAGGCGACCAAACACCATCTCAAAGATTGGTTGAGAGGAGACTGGCCAAAAGGTGAAGCGGGCAAAAGGAAGCCTTCTACTTGCAAGAAGAAACCTGCACTGGGAGATTTCCCTCTATTCCTAACCAAGTCACCTATGAAGCCGAGATTTGTTGCACTTCGGCAGTTTAGGCAAGTTTCCACTCTCTCAAATTCACTTTGTTGGTTTAGTCCCTTCTCAGATATTGATGATGTTTTTTTTACCTGATCTCAGAAGATTCATGTTTTAATTGGGAAAGAGTGAGGTTTTGCTATTTACTGGTGAGAGTTGTCCATATGTTCATGCTCCTGGTCATCATGGATATTTGGTACTTACATGCTCTTTTGATCATTCAATCGCTAACCAATAATATAGGGGTAACATGAATTTCTTCAGCTATAGAGAAGGCACAAATTTATTTTCGATTATGTATGAACATGAATAACACTTGCTAAATCAGTGAGCTTTTCTGGAACATGTTTACCCAGTTCTTGAGTTGTTGGAAGTGCCTTTTGCACTTCTGTTCGACTTGGCCAGTTAGCCATAGAAGAGGAATATTTCTGGCAGTTTTTGTCACCATGGACCATGCAGTAGACCTTCCAAGCCACCACCTGTTTTCACACCCCGAAATCATATATGGCTTCGATGAATTCCTAAAGAGTACAACTGCATGTACTCACACTCACACCTGCAATACACCGGGTCCATCGGCTGCTATGCATAGCCACACGTGCCTTCACACTCACATGCAAGTATTTGCCTCCGGTGAAAATATTGTGGAAGGGGATCCGACGAAAGCCCGGAAACCTCTGGGAAACAGAGAGGCCGTGCGCAAATACCGGGAGAAGAAGAAGGCGCATGCAGCCTTCCTAGAGGAGGAGGTCAAGAAGCTACGCGCCACTAACCAGCAGCTGCTTAGGAGACTGCAGGGGTATGCAGCACTCGAGGCTGAGGTGGTGTGGTTAAGAGGCCTCTTGTTTGATGTGCGAGACAAGATTGATTCGGAGTTCCAAAAGCATGACATTGTTGGTTCTGTTGAGTGCACAGAGCCTGCGGTGTGCTTCAACTCTGATGCAGAGTTAGCAGCCCGGGAGGAGAGCTCTGGACCAACAATTGTGGATTGTGAGATTGATGAAAGTGCTAATATTTCACGTGACCACGATAATCCTGAGGTGGATAATTCGATGGATGCTGTTGCAAGCTTGGTGAACTAAGATCTTTGGCCAAGTTACCTTTGATCTTGTTCTAGGTCCATCTCAGCTTGTTTGCTGCCCTTGTGGGTATGATTTTTATTACTTGTACCCTGTTTGAATAATTGGTAGCAATAAGTATCCGATTTAGTGATCCTAATTGTGATCTGTCACTGTATACTGTATTGTATCATAGTAATGGAAGAAGTCCTATTATGATTTCCTGACGTCGGTCCTTTTTCTTAGTATGTCTATCCAGCTACTGCTTTACTGACAGCAAGGAGATGATGATGAACATTTCTTTGTTGTCTTCATAAACTAGTAGTCATATGTAAATATAGCTGTTTATTTCTGAATCACGTGGTTCAGTCACAACACTATTTAGCTGCTGTCATAAGCATTTTATCAGACTAGCAAAACTACAATCAGAATGTAGTTCGTTAAAAGGCTGCTAATATTTAACTTTTGATGACGAGTCTTGGTGCGGTTGTGGCTTGTATGGTATAACTTGTACCCTGTTATTTGATTCATATATTTTGAGTTGATCGAAGACTTCACCAGGCAAAAGTGTGTTGGAAAAATTCAAAGAACCACTGTCTAGACAAGTCTAGTTTTTATGATCCCATTGTGACATCACACTAACCGGTCTCAGTTTATACTACATGGGATATGGATCCTGAGATGTGAGATATTTGTAACTGTCAGTTATTCAACGTTGTAAGTTTTGAAAAGGGAAAGCTTGAGAAGTCATCTCTAAGTGTCAGGTCTATACGTTATATACGCTCCTGGGCATGCTAATTCCAGATTCAAGGTGTATAAAGCCAACAAATTATCTGCTCGTGCAGGTTGGAGAAACAAGGTGTATAAAGCCAACAAATTATCTGAAGGTTCTCCTCCAATAGCATACCTTCTTGATGAGCAGAACTAAAGTAGTTACATCTAGCTCGCCTGTGGAGGTTTCAGTATGAACGCAATATGTTTTTGTTTGCATGTCTTGAGTACAGAAAAAGAACCAGACCATTGCTACTTGACTGACCGATCGTGATCGAAGAAAAAGTTAGCAATCACGTTGTTCATGTTAGGAAAATGCAACTCAGTATTCTCCATAGCCCGATGGGCAAGATGTACATTGTACATATATGCAGAAAACCCCTCCAACTAGAGGGAAAATACAAGTAACTATGCACACAGCTACAATATATCTAACACCCCCCCCCCCCCCCTCAAACTCATGGTGGATCCACAACACTGAGTTTGGACAGAAAGTAGCTGTGCTGCGCCTGGGTCTGTGGCTTTGTGAAGAAATCTGCAAGCTGAAGCTCTGAAGGCACATAGTGAAGGGTCACAACCTGGTCCTGCACCTGTGATCTCGTATAAAAGACATCAACACCAATGTGTTTGGAGAGTTCGTGCTTCACAGGATCTCGAGCAATACTGATCGCACCCGTGCTGTCGGAAGAGAGAGGAGTCGGTGACGTGGCAGGTACACCGAAATCCTCGAGTAGCCACCTCAGCCATGTTACCTCAGCTGTCAAGGCCGCCATGGCGCGTAACTCAGCCTCAGCACTCGAACGGGAAACTGCAGTCTGCTTCTTGGTCTTCCCAGCAATCAAGGAGGATCCAAGGAAAACACAATAGGCAGAAAGAGAGCGACGATCAGAGTGATCACTAGCCCACGTCGCATCGGAATAAGCGTGAAGCTGGAGAGAGCTGGTGCGGGGGAAAAAGAGACGACGAGAAATAGTCCCTCGAAGGTATCGTAGAACACAAAGAAGGTGAGCATAGTGGAGCTGAGTGGGAGCAGAGACAAACTGACTGAGGATGTGGACAGAGTGAGTAATGTCAGGACGAGTGATCCCAAGGTACACTAGACTCCCAACAAGGTGGCGATAGCGAGTAGGGTCCGCAAGAGGCTCACCATCAGTGGGGCGCAGGTGAAAACCAAGCTCCATAGGTGTGTCAACAGTGCGCTGATCAGTGATAGCGGCACGAGCGAGGAGGTCCTGAATGTACTTCTCCTGGGAGAGATAGATGCCCTCAGGCGTGGAAGAAACCTCAATCCCAAGAAAGTAACGAAGGGGACCCAAGTCAGACATCAAGAACTTGGCACTCAGACGCTTCTTGACAAAGTCAATGAAATGAGAGTCATCACCTGTGATGATCATGTCATCAACATAGAGGAGGAGAAGAGTACGGCCACGAGGAGAGGTGTGAACAAAAAGAGCAGGGTCATGATCACTAGGCTTGAAACCAGCATCAGTAACAACAGAGGAGAAACGCTCAAACCAAGCCCGAGGAGCCTGCTTGAGGCCGTAAAGAGAACGACGCAACCGGCAAACCATGCCATCAGGGACAGAGTACCCTGGAGGTGGTTGCATGTACACCTCCTCCCGCAGCTCGCCATTAAGGAAGGCATTCTTAACATCAAGCTGGGAGATGGACCACTGACGAACGGATGCAACTGCAAGAAGGGTCCGAACAGTGGTCATGTGAGCGACTGGGGCAAAGGTCTCATCATAGTCACGACCTTGCTCCTGCTGGAAACCACGCGCTACAAGTCGAGCCTTATAGCGCTCAAGAGAGCCATCAGAGCGAGTCTTGACCTTATAGACCCATTTGCATGTGATAGATGTGACGTGAGGTGGAAGAGGAACAAGCTCCCAAGTGCCAGTACGCTCTAAAGCAGCAATCTCCTCAGCCATAGCGTGCTGCCACTCCTCGTGGATGACCGCCTCTCTATAGGATGTGGGCTCGACAAGAGCAGCAGCAGCTGCGACACGGTAGCGAGGAGGAGGCTGTAGAGTGCTACGATCACGAAGAGCATACGGGGGAGTAGACTCTAGAGCGGGTCCAAGAAGGGACGGAGAGGGATCAGGTGGAGGGACGGGTCGAGAACGACGAGTGTAGTAACGAACAGCCTCTGCATGGGGTGATGAGGATGGTGCTGGTGGCGATGGTAAGGGTGGCAGTGGGGACAATGGGGGTGGAGATGGCGGTGGTGGTGGAGAGGACGGTGGTGGTGGTGTCTGAGTCACAGATGGCAACGGTAAACGTGTGGATGGCAGCGGAGAAGAAAAATCAGGGAGAGTAAGGAACGATAAGGACTCGGCAGTGCTAGAGGAAGTGCTCGATGGAGAGCGAGGATAGTAGAAACGAGACTCATCAAAAGTAACATCCCTCGAGATTCGCATCCGTCGAGCAACAGGATCATAGCATCGATAACCCTTATGCTCCGTACTGTACCCAAGGAAGACACACTCAACTGACTGGGCAGTCAGCTTGGTGCGCTCACGAGGAGGGAGAAGAACATAGCAAACACACCCAAAACACCGAAGATGACTGTAGCTAGGAGGTGTACCAAAGAGACGCTCATAGGGAGTACATCCATGAAGAACAGAGGAGGGTTGTCTATTAATGAGGAAAACAGCTGTAGAGACAGCCTCAACCCAGAAGTGAGGAGCAAGATCAGCGGAGATCAAAAGGGCACGAGCAGTCTCAAGAATGTGACGATGCTTGCGCTCAGCAACACCATTCTGGGCATGAGCACCAGGGCAGGAGAACTGCGCAAGAGTGCCCTGATCTGCTAGATAACGACGATGAGCATCGGAAGAATACTCACCAGCAGAATCTGCACGAAAAGCCCGAATGGGAGAGTCAAACTGTGTACGGACCATTGTGGCAAACTGCTGGTAAATAGAGAGAAACTGACCACGAGAAGACATAAGATAAATCCAAGTGAACCTCGTATAGTCATCAATAAAGATCACATAATAGGAGTGACCCCCTTTCGAAACGAAGGGAGCACGACCCCATACATCAGAGTGGACAAGATCAAAAGGACGCTGAGACACAGACTCACTAGAAGGATATGGGAGTTGCAGCTGTTTTCCAAGCTTGCAACCCGTACAATGAAGACCGGACTGACCAGAAACTGGGCCTAAAACACCACTACCAACTAAAGTGGACAATCGAGAACCTGAGAGATGACCTAGACGGCGATGCCATTGCTCGAAGGTAGTGGTAGATGAAGCAACAGATACAGAAGCGGAGGAACTGGATGGCTGATCATCAGAAGTGGGTGATGGGAGGCGTAGCCAGTCCAACTCCCAAAGACCTTGAGAATCTCGACGCCTAGGCCCAGTCCCCACCAGAAGGCCCGTATGAAGATCCTGAACACAACAGGAGTCAGCCTCAAGAATGATACGACAATTATGATCAGTGATCTGACCAGCGGACAACAGCTGCATAGTGAGTTTAGGAACATGTGAAACAATAGGAACATGAAAAGAAGGAGTAGAAAGAGTTCCTCGTCCAGCAACAGAAAGAGAAGTGCCATCAGCAGTGTGAACAATGAGAGGTGAACTAGGAGGTGACATGGAGGACAACTGAGTCGAAAAGGGAGTCATATGAAAAGAAGCACCAGAATCAAGAAACCATGTAGATGATATACCTGGTGAAGGAGGTGGTGGAGTAGAACTAGAAGGAGAAGCAGTGGTCCCATGTGCTGAGGCAGTAAGGCGGCGTAGTAACCCAAGTACCTCTGTCTCGACTGTAGAAAGAGAGCGACGACCCTGCTGACCAGAGGGCCCCGCTGAGCCCTGAGAGGAGCGTCCACCACGACGTCTCTGCCTGTCACGTTGCCTCTTGTGACAGACAGCAAACTCATGGCCTAATATGCCACAGTAGGTGCACGGCGGCTCGGATGTGGCCGGAGATGCCACAGGTGTCGAAGGAGCTGGGGACGGCGGCACCGGAGGGGGTGGGGAGGCCGGAGGAGCTCGAGCCGCCAGGACAGTGGTGGACGGCTGAGCTAGGCCCACCCCCCCAGCACGAAGACGAGTCTCCTCTGCCCGCAGCTCAGGCATCGCCTCGTCGAGCGAAGGGCGTGGGCGACGGGTCAGTAGCTGGGACCTGACAGTCTCAAACTCAGGACGAAGCCGAGAGAGGAACTCGTGAAGACGAAGAGTCTCCCTCTGGCTCCGGTGGCGGTCACAGCACCGACAAGTGTCGGCGCCGCAGAACTCGGCCCCCAAGCTGTCGAGACAGTGCCACACTGCACACATCTGACGGTGAAACTCTCCCACAGTGTAGTCAAGCTGTCGAAGCGACTGAGCCTCCTCCACGACAGCAAGGTACATCGCCTCGTTACGAATCTCGTAACTTCGACGAAGGTGAGCCCACATCTGCTGTGAAGTGGTGAGGCCTCTGAGAGTAAGTGAAAGATCAGGCTCCATGCTCGCAAAGAGAATAGCCTTGGCACATGCCTCCTCACGACGCCAAGTCTCGTAAATAGCAAGATCTGACTGATATGTATCCAACTCAGCCTCAAACTCCTCAAGCATTGCAGTTTTGGTGGCTTCATTAGCATCTGGTGGATAAGTAGGCTGCACTGGAATACGAGGGCAAGGCGGACATGGTTGCTCACCCGTGAGATAGCCCCACAGCTGCTGACCACCCATATGAACCTCCATGTGAAATGCAAACTCCCCCCAATTTGTGCCATTGAACAAGACAGGGCACCGAGGGACAGGAATAGCACCGGGTCTACCAGCAACACCAACAGGGAGAGCCATGGAGGAGAAACTGCAGGCCGGCTGATGTGTTCTGCACTTCCGCTTTGTCTTCTTCCTTTTCTTGTGGCGTGAGGCTCAGCAGCAGACAATACACAAACACAGAACAGAGAGGCACCACCAGAGGAGGCAATCGTGCACGGCAGGCAGATGGGCGGCAGGACGTGCACCGGGCAGAGCTGCCGCGCGCGGGCGACGCGAAGCCTGGGGACGCGGACGTGCAGGCCGGGGGGCGGGCGGGCGACGCGCAAAGCCGGGTCGCGGGCGTGCAGGCCGGGGGCGCGGGCGACGCGCAGCCAGGGCCGGGGTGACGCGCGGCCGGGGGCAGGGACAGGGCGCCGGGGCGGACACGCGCGGCTGGGGCGTCCTCGTCGTGGCGAAGCTCGGCGGTGGCGGATGTGGCGGCGGAGTCGCGCTGGAGCTCGGGCTAGGGAAGAGGAAGGTGGCGGATGGAGGGAAGAGAGGGATTGGAGCTGCTTCGGTTCGTCGGCGGCTCGCCGGCGGCTGGACGACGGCGGCGGCGGCGGCCGGAGGTCATGGATCGAAAACCTAAAGCTCTGTTACCATGTTAGGAAAATGCAACTCAGTATTCTCCATAGCCCGATGGGCAAGATGTACATTGTACATATATGCAGAAAACCCCTCCAACTAGAGGGAAAATACAAGTAACTATGCACACAGCTACAATATATCTAACAGTTCAATGATTGAACTGATGAAATTCTGAAACATTGACACTCCAAGATGGAATTGCATACTGGAGCAAGGTTTGCACTACCGACGCAATCGAGAAAACCGACCGACGCCGATAACCTCGGTTTGACCGATTTTCGCGGTAACCGGTCGAAATTCGACGGAAAATTCAAATTTGAAATTTCGAATTGGAAATCGACGAAACCGGTCGGTTTTGACCGGTTACTGACCGGTTTATGTCGGTAACCGGTCGGTTTTGTCGGTTTTTACGCAGAATTGAAAATTGACAAAAAATGGCTTAAAATGTTGGATTTTTTTGCATGATTTTTGCTGAAATATTCTAAGAATGGTTAACTACACATTGACAACATGGAATTCATAAAAGATGGTACCAACCAACCTCATACAACATACCACAATTCATACAAAGTCCAACATAAATTATCCGATACATAGTTCTTGACGAAATTTAACAAACAATATAGTTTTGAACATAATACACGTAGTTTTGTGCACATCAACGTACAACAATAGATACAAACATACATTCAAACATGCTACATTCATTCATATACCTAAACCATATATTCATATACCTAAATTATATATTCAAACATGCTACATTCATTCAAACATGCTACCTTCATTCATTCATATACCTAAGGGCGTGTTTGGCGCTGGCTTTCTGGCCAGCTTATCCACCTGCTTATGCACTGTTTCGCACTGTAGTACTGTAGCAACAGTGAAAGTACTGTTCACGAAAACGAAGAAGCCGAGATAAGCAGCATTTTAGGTGCTTTTTCCGGCTTACGCACTGTTGCTACAGTGTTGCTACAGTGCATAAGACGGTGGAGAAGCTGCGCACATAAGCAGCGCCAAACACGCCCTAAATCAAACATGCTACATTCAAAAAACAGAAAGAAAAAAAAAAGAGAAACCTCACCTCTGTTGCGCGCCGGCCCCCAGTAAATCGCACCGATTTCTTCGGTAACCGACGCAGATCGATCGGTAACCGGTCGATATTACCGGTTACCGGTTACTCTTTTTTTTTTTTAATTCCTTTTCACCCAGAATTCTTACGGCAATTATTTGACACTTCAAACGATTTCGTATTCGTGTTCCGTTTGCACAAATGGTCTCCAAATGGCGTCTAGTTTTTTTACATATTTTTTTTCAAATTTTTTCAAATTTTCAAAAAAATTCAAATTTCAAATTCGAAAATCGGTAAACCGGACTTACCGGACCGGACCGGTAAGTCCGGTTTTCGCGAAAACCGACCGGTTTCTATCGGTTTTGAAAACCTTGTACTGGAGTACTGGACAGACGTTCCTCGTCTTCCGATCATGGAACAGAATATCCCGGCCTTTTTGTCTCAGTGAGACAGATTCCCGTCCCAGCCTGCCTTCAATAGGCGGTTCCTCATGGTATTTCCAAAAGCCGTACGACAAGTGCAAATTGCAACAGGTTAGTTGGTGTCATGCGTGTATTTTTATTAATCTTACATGTCGGTCGGACACTCCAGTCATACGGGAATCATTTCCGAAAGCACAACAAGAAACCACTGAAAGATCTGAGCGTGATGTAATTTAGGCACACAGTTTCACCAGTCAGTAGTTGCCTAGGTAAGTGAGAGTCCACGGTATACTCCAATTCGCCAGGGCTGGGTTGCTGCCGCCATTTTTTCCAACCGGAAAAGTGTATACCAGAATAGTCTGTTGGATCTGATCTTTCATTTTGAGATGCCATGCAGCTCGCATGAGTTAGGCATATACAAACGAATCACGAAACATCACACCGTTGAGCCATGGAGTTGACAATTTGTCTTAAACCTGATTTGATATTGATAAGAGCTCTCATCTTAAAAAATGCTTCGCTAAGAAGATTCAAGAAATGACAATGGTACCCATATGCCATATTTCTGTTGCCCCAAAGAAAAGGCTTCCATTTATTTGGTTTCATGATTGGACGATGTATTATATGTTTGAAGAATTGAAACCAGCGTCGAGCCACCACTTGGATTCTGGCACTTCCGCTCCACTATGTCGAGGACATCCCGAACCTTTAACTCCATCTTCTATTGTTCCGGGGCCAAAGCAGGCCTGATTGACGCCTAACCAGGTCCAGCCGACTGGCATTTACTAGCCAAGAAGATTGGAGAATAACAATGGTATCCATATGCCACATTTCAATTGCCTCAAGGAAAATGCTATCATTGTTTGATTTCATGATTGGACGGTGTATCCGTATGCTGAGCACTGCATTATTTGCATCATCAGTAGATTTGATGCTAATTTCAATTCCTCAAACATATGAATATACCATCTCATCATAAAATCCAAATAATGAAAGTCTCTTCTTTGAAAAGGTAATGCGTCTTTCCTTTTTTTTTAGATAAGAGGGCTTGCCCTCGGTTTTCAATAGAAAAACCGTGATCATTACAAAGTAGTGTAGACGAATACATAGAGTGATAAAAAAAAATGGCACCGCCAGAGGTATGAGCCTCTCCCGCCCTACCTCGGCTCACAGCAAAAAACTACTTCCTCCGTTTTTTTTTACTTGTCACTGATGTTTACTGTAGCGATTTTGACTGTATATTTTTTTTAAAAAAGTTACACAGATATGTAGAAACATATAATGCTAATAAAGTATGTTTTATGATAAATCTAACGATATAAAAGATCGAGGTGTTTGCACAAATATTACAGAAAAAAACGGGCGATCAAAATTGCTACAGTAAAATCTAGTGACAAGTAAAAAAAAACGGAGGAAGTACTAGAACAAGCTACTGCCAGCCGCCCTTTGAACTACTCTACCAGACTACAGGAAACAAGCAACCAAAAAGTCTACGACTGTCTCCTTTTGACTCCAACTTGCACATCCTTCCATTAAACTTGCAGCTCGGTTGCGTCAGGTTGTTTCAGGCCATCATATGCAGTCAGCTACTGATCTTTCTTCTCAAGGGTACCCAACTTTTCGCCATCCCGCTGAAGTCCATCGCCACCTTCCGCAACCTTGCCGCGCCTTCCTTCACCTTATTTGCTTCTTCCTCTCCCTGCAAAAGCGACCAATAGTCAAGCCATGAACAAATCTTAAAGATAACTGCATTAGGGTCTGTGATCAGCCTATTTTGGAAGACTGCATTATTCCTGGTTTTTCAAATAGACCAGCACACAGCAGCTATGCCAACTATCATTATATTTCTATTTTGTCTCTTCGAACTGTTCAGCCAACCATCTAATAAGTCTTGGCTGTTATTAGGTGGCTTTTCCATGTCAAACGTCCATAGCAGAATCCCCCATATATATCTTGCTAAAGGACATGTGAACAGGAGATGCTCCAAAGTTTCTTTCACCCCACAGAACACACAATTGCAGTCCCCTTTCCAGCCTCTCTTCTCTAAATTATCTTTGGTCAGGATCCTATTTTTGATCAAAAGCCAGAGATGAATTTTAATTTTCAAAGGTAGTTTCACCTTCCAAATAAATTTCTGTGGGAACTGTAATTGTTGTGTTTTTTGTGCTAGGTAAAAGGATCTCACAGTAAATTTACCACTTGTGTTTAGTTTCCAAGTGCTTCTGTCTATACTTTCATTCAGAGAGGTATCACAACAGCTGGTTTTCAGCAACTGCCATTGCAACAGGGTCTCCCCCATAAAGTTCTTCGGAACCTCAGTTTCCCCCAACCATCATTTAACACCTCGGCTACACTAATGTCTTTTTGAAAAGTTTTTTTTTTTTTTTTTTTTTTGAAGGGAACCGCCCATAAAGGGCCAGAAGCTTCTCCATTACTCCAGGGGCAGGTACATAGGCTGTTTTACAAAAGAACCCCCAACAGGACTACATTTTAAGATGAAGTTCTTTTGGTAGCCTAAAAGGACATAAACGAAAATTACAATTACAATCAGGTCCTTGATAGGAAATGCTAACTTCTGCGGGGAAGAACTCAGCGCCGCCGCAGCAAGCTCCCAAAATCTGAGATGTGGAACGCCCAGATCTTCGACAGCAGGAACTCCAAGGAGAGTGCCTCCGTCCACAAGCGGGACCAGGCAGCGTGTGCAGCACCGGGCCGTCGAACCGCTGCGCCGTGAACGGGCAATGGCCTCGCGAAGCAAGCTGATTGACAGGCCGGCGGTCCGCCCGGCCGTCGCCTCAAAGCTCACATCGACAGTACGGGTTGAAAGAGGACCGGCCGTAGTTCTGGAATGCGCATCACCGGGCCAGACCAGAGGACCCTTGCCTTTGGGATCAGCAAAGAGCGATCTACCAGCAAGGAAGGGCAGCACTCGCCGGAAAAGAGTTCTACTGGGAGATCTGAACCACCATCCAACCTCAGTTGTACCTGCAGAGAAGAAGCAGAGAAGCAAAAGAAGAGGAGGAATACACTCGCCGGGGAGGAAGCCGGCAAGGAAAGCAGCCATCACGACAACATCCATACAGGAGAAAGCTGAGCACAATTCAGGCCGTGCTTCGGACAAATCGCTTGCCAAAGGGATGAACTACAGCCAGAACTGCTCAGATGATTGGATTGATAACCTAAAACAAACTAAGCTACTAATACTACAGCTATAGACGGGTCCCCCTCCAACTCGACGCCGGCAGACAACCGGGAAGGAAGGAGGAGGGGGGCCGATCAAAATTTCCTGGAGAGACTCGCTGGATTCACGATGGGGAAGGAGAAGCTACAGTAGGAAGGAGAGCAGGTGTTGGTTGGGTTTCATGTTTGCTTTTTGAAAAGTTAGGTTGAACAACCTTGGATAAGCCTCTGACAGGGGACCATCCCCTGTCCAGTGGTCTTTCCAGAAGCTTGTGTTCTCCCCATTATTCACTACCCTTCTGCAGAAGGGGAGGAAAATGCTTTTCACTTCCATGAGGCCTTGCCAAAAGTGAGAAAAGGTAGTGCGTCTAGCCAGTAGCCACCCTAGGGCTAGGGGCTAGCTGCCTAGTGCCTAGCGCGCCACTATGGAGGACATCTCAAACCCAACTTTTTCTTCTACTGTTCCTGGACCGGAGCAGGCCCGATCGACGCATAGCCCGGCCCAGTAAACGCGCGCCGACGTCCGTCCAGTCTACGGATCCACCCCACCCGAGCCCATGACGCGGGTCGCGGCGAACGTGTGGTGTGGGAAGGCGCCACGCCGCGCGATCACCTACCGCGCGCGGGCCCGGCGCGCGCACTCATGCTCAGACCCACACCGAGCGGCGCACTGGCTGCCCACTCCGGCGCTCCGGGTCACACACGCCAAAACGGCCGGGATATATGACGGGAGGATATCAGCGGCAGTTCTCACTCCCAGCGCCCGATCAACGTCACGCTCATCCTCCTCGCCAGTCGCCACTCTCCCCACCGCCCCCGTCCCCTCGCCTCCGGGAGCAAGGTACGGTGCCTGGCCTCCTCACCCAGCGCTCTCGCTCCTTTCTTCTCTCGCGAATTGTGGTGTGCGTTGGGTGGGTCGATTGAGGTTCCGTGCCCGGTTGCGCGCGATTTGGTGGTGGGATTGGTGTGAAATTGGGCTGCGGGTGGATGCCTGGATTGGTCGGCTTGGTAGATCCGTGCATGGCATCTCTCGCCTCTCGTTACTTGTTTCCTCCGTTTACGAAGGGAAAGTTGATGAGGGAAGGCTCTATTCGGGAGCGCTGTTGCGATTTGCGATTGGGTTCTGGAAGTTCCACGCGATTAGTGGGAATGTGAGTTCCTGAGATCGGGCGCGTTTCAAGGATGAATCGCCCGTTCTCTTTTCTTTCCCCTTCCGTTGTACGATTAGAGGAACGCCAATCGCTGTAGTGGCCTGCAACTGTCAGGATGCTATATAATCTGGTGCTGCAGACACTCTTTCCACTTAGCAGCATTCAAAGCCCAGTTAGTTGTTCCTGTTGCATAGGAAACAGTCGCACTGGAATATTCTCAAGCACGAGCCAAACTGCGAGTCATCAGATAAATAGATTCTGGATTCCCTGAAAAGACAGTATCAGTCGGAGCACTGCTCCCTAGTGGTCCTGTTTCCCAACTGGTTACTGAAGTTAGCTGTGGTTTAGTACCGATTGGAATATTATTGCAGGAAATCTCTAGAACCAATAGTTTATCTTTCTTTCATAACGAAATTTTGATTGAATTTGATCAGAAATTAAAACCTGTTTTGGTTAGCCGCTTATAAAGGAACTCGCTAGGCATGCTGAGTTTTTCAATCCACCCATACTTTACTACGAGGATACATGCACCAATCTGTTTAGTGGCAACCATGGAAATATTTTGCTGCATTGTGTGTAAATGAACAATTCTGAGTCGAAAAAAGTTAAGCCAATCATCTAGTACAGAAACCTGGGGTCTTCATCTCAAACTGGCACCAGACCCTATGCCCGCTCAGCAAATAGTACTAGGCACCACCTTCGATTTTCGAAACCACAACTGGTTAAGACATTTTAGAAAATAACCTTCAATTGCAATAAGCTTTAGTCAGATTTAGGAGTTGTTCTTTAACTGCAGCCTCTTTCGTGACTGTTGAGAAAAACCAGCTGTATAATAGCCATGAAAAGTTGAATTCTCCCCTCTTAGGACTATATCTCAAACTGTAATGAAAGAGTGGAGACCTAGGCATCTAGACTGTACAATACAAATCACAGCTTCCAATTAGATAGCTCCAGTTATTGATAATACATCATCTTGGCAAAACAATCTGTGTTTCTACCTGTGAAAAATTGAATATGAGATGATTGCAGCTGATACTTCTGGCAAAATTTTCTTGTTGTCACATGAATACTGTATTTTGTATGCATATGTGACTAGAAAAGCTAATGGATTGGAATTTGGCATTACATTCGCAGCAAACACACTGACTTTCGTGAGATGCATAAGCTATATGAGCGTGCTGAACATTCAGTGGGTTATGTGTGTCTATGTAGTAGTGGACTAGTTGCCAAGTATAGTTATGTTAACTCTAGTTACCTTCGTCAATACCTTTGAGGGTTGTTGTTAGTACTCCATTTACTTTCTGATATGTTGAGCCCTTAAATTTTTCACAGGAACAAGATGTCAACTAGGCCCACGCATTGGTGTTATGCCTGTCGACGGCCGATTTGTGTCCGTGGACAGGATATAATCTGCCCCAACTGCAATGATGGTTTTATCCAGGAAATCAGCGAGACAGGTGGCAGGTTGAACACTTTTGGACTAGTTGAACCAGACTTAGACGAGTTTCTAGGCAGAAGGTTTGGAATGATGGAGGCCATGTCTAACATTATGCAACAACGAAGGGCAGAAATGAGCAGAGATCGTGTGTCTGATATTCATGGTAGACAAGGGACAAGTGCTGAACATGAAAGGCAGACAAGTGCTGGTTCTAGGCCAATATTTGGCAGCAACATGCCTGCTCCTCTAGGTGACAGTACTAACATTGATGTTGTTTTTAGAAGAGGCCGCAGAATTAACACGGACGTTCCGATTCCGAATTTCAGTGGTTTGCTCCGTCCGAGTCTTGAAGCTCTATTTGAGCAGCTGCTTCTCCAGAGCAACCGGCAAGGCCCAGCTCCTGCTCCACAATCATCCATCCACTCGATGCCTGTGGTGAAGATAAATCGTAGGCACCTTATTGATGATCCACAATGCCCGGTTTGCAAAGACAAATTTGAGTTGGGATCAGAGGCACGGGAGATGCCATGCAAGCACCTGTACCATGCTGATTGCATCATTCCCTGGCTCGTTCAGCACAATTCTTGCCCTGTTTGCCGCCATCCACTGCCATCACAGCGACCGGGTAATAGCTCCCGTGTACCTTCAGCCTACCACAATGTAGCCACAGATCCTGGTGTCACCAGAGCAGCTCCTGAGCCTGCCCCAAGAAACTATGACAGCAGAAATCAGGACATGCACAGCTCCTTCCCATTTCTCTGGCCATTTGGCCCATCGAGCTCCAGCTCCAGTTCTTATCAGAACGAAGGAAACGTGGGTGAGCCAGCCCCTGCAGTGTATGATGATCCCGGCGAATTAGCATATTCCGAGTGGCACTATGACCCGGAAATATTCTAGTCATACTAGCGGGACGTCTGCCCCAACATCTGCATCGTTAAGTTGGTCTATAGGGATCCTCTTTGCACCGTGACCTTTGACGAACTCATACGGCATTTTCCGAGCTATTGGTACAGATCGTGCCCTGAACTTTCAGTGTTATTGAGGCACTCAATATTTCTGTGTGGTACCTATGATGGTTGCTTTCATGGGGATGAGCCCCGATTACAATTAGCAAAAACCAACTTGTGATGGCTGCTTTCCTGGTACTCCTAGAGACCAAGAAGCTTCTTACCTGTTTTCCTGTGTTTAGTCATGTCAAACTATTGAGCTGTGTATAGAAACTGCTGGGCGCAAGGAACTCTCTTGTAATGCTGTTCAGTATATTAAGCTATACATATGGTACTGAGGTATACTCGTTTGTCGTCAGTATGAGATAACCCGGACCTAATCAGAGAATTTTATATTGCCTTATTCCGTTCCTTCAATTTCACGCGAACAAACATCTTGAAAAGATACCCCGCTGCAACTGTACTGAAGTCTGAAGCTTAACAGCCTGCAGCTATAGCCTTCTGCCAACCACGACTACGAACAGAGCATCTTGGGGTGTGTTCGTTTCACCGTTTAGATCCTCTAAAATTTAACTCTAAAGAGAATCTTATTATTTAGGAGTATTAAATAAAGTTTAATGACAAAACCTTTTTACAGATGGGTACATCTTTACGAGACGAATCTAATGAGCCTAATTAATCTATGTTTTGCTACAGTGATGCTACAGTAAATATCGTCTAATCACGGCTTAACTACCCTCGTTAAATTCGTCTCGCGATTTAGAGGGGGGGTTCTGCAGTTAGTTTTGTAATTAAACTTTATTTAAGACAAGATTCTTTATGTTTAAACCTCTCTAAATTTTAGACTCTAAAACGCCGAACACGCCGATATGGTACATACAGTCCCGAATCTCCGATTCTCTGGAGGACGAAGTTTATCTGAACTTGATCCATGGATTTGTTTTTCCAGCTACTTGCAACTCGATACCTTAACTTTTGTACGCCGTTTAGCCAATACTAAACATCCCCAATTCTCCTGTCAAAAGGCAGGAGTCATATGGTTTTAAACTGGACTGGAAAACACAGCGACATATTCCGTACCGCGTGTTCCACGTCTTGCACGAGTCATGAACACGAGGGTGAGAGAATCCAAATAATCACAACGAGCACTTACGCAGACGAGCAAAACCACCTAAACCCGCAGCAAATTTCCAAATTCCAAACACATGCCGCTGACGAGGAGCACGACCTCTTGACCACTGACCAGAGCGGCCGGCCCGTCCGTCATCTCCACTGTCATATCTGCTCCGGCTCCGCTCCAAGCAGCTGAGCCGCGCGCAGCTATGGCATGCTCCGCGCACCTCCTGTCCCAGAGCCTCTACTCGTCCCACCGCGCCAGCCCGGCGGCGCCCAGGAGCCTCCGGTTCCAGGCCCGACCGCCGGCTTCGGCTTCTACCGGGGCGAGACCCTGCTCGAGCGCCAGGGGCCGCCAGGGTCTCGTTCTCAGGGCCTCCGCGTCGTTCGAGCAGAGACAAGTGGAGGTACGTCCGGGGCTGAACCCTCTCTAATTGAGTGCGGGGAATTGGGTAATTTGATGATGGTCTGCGGGAGAAATGGAGGGAAATCGTAGGATTAGCTCTGTGGTTCGTCTGTTTCTGTTCGTACGAATGCGCGGAACGATAAACGGGAGGACGGGAGGAGAATTCCTTTCCCCCCGATTCCACCCACTCCCGCTGCTCCTCTCGCTGAACTTGCCATTACCGACGCCGGGCTCGCGCGGCGATGTTACCATTGCCTGTTGACGAGGCGCGGTCTTCTCTCTTCCCGTCAGAGAAGAGAATCCCCCCGTTATATTTGCTCGGACGGCAAATAAGCGCTTCCATAAAACCGTTGAATGGGAAGCAAGTACTTAGGCCCTGTTTGGATCCACCTCCTAAAATTTTAGCTGGCTAATTTTAGTCACTTTGCATCCAAACATGACCTCCTAAAATCTCCTAAACTTTTAGTCCACCCTCTCCTAAACTTTTAGCCCCTAGTCACCTCAAAGCTACTAAAATCGACTAAACATATAAAAAAGGCAAGAACCACGTAAATAGGCAAGAAAAGTACAAAAGCTAGAGACATTAGTCAGGAATCCAAACAAGTACCTCCTAAAATTAGTTGGCTAAAAATTTAGCTGACTAATGTTTTAGTTAGCTAAAATTAGCCGGCTAAAGGATCCAAACAGGGCCTTATGCTTGGAAACATCTTCTATGGTGAGGCTCTTTTCGCCATGAGACGTGTTCAAGCTGTCCCAAAATGTGCTTTGATCACACACTTCCGTTTCCTAATTTACTGAGGACTTGTAAGCCATCGAAACTTTTTTCTTGGTTCAGGACCCCCATTTTTTTTAGGGAGCCTAGATATTTGAAAATTCATCCATGAAAGTTCCATAATAGTGTATAGTGCAAACTTAAAGCAAAACATGGGTGCCGAGTAGATATGTTGCATATTGCTCTACCACTGCTTCTACATTTTTCTTTTTGAGTAATTTCCATTAGATTTTCTTTGTAGGGTCTCTGTTAGTCTGTTTGGTCTACTGCCTTGTAAGTCTTGTACATGACTTTTATGATGAAATTTGTAAAAATCAAATAGTGGCTCCCCTGTTTTTTGTATAAAAAAGGGCTTGTTCATTATTGATTCACTTGCTCTCTTTTGTTGTATATATTTTATTTTCCAGTATCCCAGATTTTGGCATGATTGTGCTGTCAGCGTCACTTGCATGATTTTTGGTTTTGGGTTAGTTGGACAAGAAGTTGCAAGTTTCTTACTATGTTTACCCGTATATGTTTTAGGTCACGTATGACCCGCAAGCAAAGTTTAACCAGCTAGCTGACCAGATTGACAAGAATGCTGGGTTGACACGGCTCAACCTCTTCTCCCCTTGTAAGGTATGTAACTACAATTTTTGTAGTTGGTATTGAAGACACTATTGATTGCTTTTTGCACTTTTGGTCGAAATTATTATATATGTTTATATTGCAGATCAATGTGTTCTTGAGGATAACCGGGAAGAGACCAGATGGATTCCATGACCTGGCTTCTCTATTTCATGTGAGCCCTTTTATCTATTTTGCTCAGTTGTTCACAGAAAACAAAAAGTATTTTCTTTTGATTATTGTGTCATTCTGACTTATTCATGGAGTCGTACCAGTTTAAGTGAATTCTTTTTCTAGCATTATTGGGAAGAAAGGATACTTGTATTTGTATTAGAACTCTGACTTGTACAACCAGGAAAATATATATGGTGAGCAAGACACTAAGTGATTCAAACACATCAAAGGATGACATACAGAAGATACGATAATTGACAGCAAACAAAACACAATTCAAAGAATGTACATGAATCTACAGTTGTTAAGGCTGGGATATGATTATTATATCATATACAATTTTCTTTTTTCGAAACCCACTAAACTTTTATAAAGCTCTGAACCTTCTATTTGCAATATTTCTGCTAAAATGAGCTCTTCTATCTTCTTTATGTTTTATTTTGATGCTGTGACTAAAAAGAGTTTCTGTATGTTTAAATTACTGGTCCAAGTTGCAAACTACAGTCGCAGTAGATTATTATGTTTGGACTAAGATCAGCATTTACGTAAGCATTAATGCATCCTTTGGGCAGCCAGGACATAATCTTCACTCGCTAATTCTATTAATGGCATCCAGGTGATAAGTTTGGGTGATACAATCAAATTCTCACTGTCACCAAGTAAGAGCAAAGATCGGCTATCAACTAATGTTGCAGGTGTCCCAGTTGATGAAAGCAATTTGGTACGTTGGCTATAGATATGTTTGACATCTTACTGATGATCTCATGCTTGAATTTTCCAGCTTCGCTAAATTTTCCATTTATTTGTATGAAATTGCAGATAATTAAGGCACTCAACCTTTACAGAAAGAAAACTGGGACGGATAACTATTTTTGGGTAATGTCAATTTTAGAAATTTTTTTTAATATTTCCATTGTCACAGAAGTGTTAAGTTGGGCATTGATTTACTTTCATCTTCGTTTGAATGCAGATACACCTTGATAAGAAGGTACCAACCGGTGCTGGTCTTGGTGGTGGAAGCAGTAATGCAGCAACTGCACTATGGGCTGCGAACCAGTTTAGTGGCTGCATTGCTTCAGAAAAGGATCTTCAAGAGTGGTCTGGTGAGATCGGATCAGATATCCCCTTTTTCTTTTCACGAGGAGCGGCATATTGTACTGGTAGAGGAGAGGTAATGGCAGCTTTTATGGCCTTTCTAGTTCTAGCCTTTTGCTCAGTTTGCTACAGATTGAAGTCATTGTCCTCTGTGACAAAAATTATTGTTTTGTCATCTCTTTATCATAACTTGAGCAATACAGTTTGGATGTTGTGTTTTTTGTTCTATTGGATGTCGTGTATTCCTTAGTTCTAATTTGTCACTTGTTCTTATATGTAAGCACCACACATCACTCAACACGGATCAGTACACATAGTAATTCATTTGCAGATCATCTGGCTATTCTTTGAAATTGTTTCGGCGTACATCTATAACAATTTATCATTATTTATCACAGAATGAGCTCATTTAGCTTATTTTGGGGTTCTAGTTTTGGTCATCCTACACCCTCTGCAGCTTGTCTGCAGAAGTAGCTGATAATATTACTTTTCATGACAAAGTAACTTGTCTGCAGCTCGCAAAGGCACATGTATTAATATTACTGTTCATTATAAATTGACACGGATATGTAAAGTTTACCTTTCTGCAGAAGTAGCTGATAATAATATTCAGCTTCAAACTTAAATGCAGATTGTCCAAGATGTCCCGAATCCCTTGCCAGAAAGTTTACCAATGGTTCTCATAAAGCCGCCTGAAGCATGCTCAACTGCTGAAGTTTACAAGGTAATTATTGAATGCTTACATTCAAATCGTAATACATGTGTTTCCCTAACAAGCCTTTTCTACTGCAGAGATTCAGGTTGGAACAGGCTAGTCAAATGGATCCCCTGACTTTGCTCGAGGACATAACTCAAAATGGGATATCACAAGATGTCTGTGTAAATGACCTTGGTATGCATATTCAAAAACAATTCATTTTGTTTTAGTCTCTTTTGTTTAATAACTTTAGTTCTAGTGGTGCATGCGCTTCCGTTTTGTTTTTCCAGAGCCTCCTGCTTTTGAGGTGCTGCCATCACTTAAGAGGTTGAAGAAACGGATTGTTGCAGCTAGCCAGGGAGGTTACAATGCTGTTTTTATGTCAGGGAGGTATGGACTATGGAGGATTATCTCTATTAATATCTTTGAATAATATGTTTGTCACAACATAGTGCATTTGTGGATCTGGGATGTAGTTAGCATACAGGAGCACCTGGAGAGCCAGTTCTGTATTTTTATGTTATAGTTGTGGATGTAGGAACTGCAAAAACTTGAGCCATTCTGTGTACCAATTAGCATATGCCATGTATCTACCTTCTACCATAGCGAACAAGGGCTCTGGTCCTGATCGTTGTGTTTGGTACCGTACATGCATCAACATTGTCTAGCTGTGACACAATAACTTGTATGTATGTTGCAGTGGAAGTACAATTGTTGGGATTGGTTCTCCAGATCCGCCTGCATTCGTGTACGATGATGAAGACTACAAGGATGTTTTTGTATCAGGTATATTGATTGTTCTACTCCACTACATTTACACATACCTGAATTCTTTATGGTCAAAGATTGTTGAATCACTGAAAACAAACAAAGCTATTAATGAAGCATCAACAATCTGGAACCGTCACTTTGAAGGCTTACTGTTTTTCTTTGCAGAGGCCTGCTTCCTCACTCGCGAGGAGAATCAGTGGTACAAGGAACCGATCTCATCCAAGGCCGCGTTTAACAAAGACGGCTTGCCAGCTTCATTTGCGACTGATTGAGTCAGTTTCTCTGCATTCGATATCAATTTTGTGGGTTATACAGGTGAGCGTTTACTGTGTAGGGTGTAATGCTCCTCCGTTCTGTTTTATATGACGCTGATTAGTTCATAACTGAAGTAGCCAGTGTCAAATGGAAAAGAACAGATGAGTAGGAAGAAAGGAATATCATATCATACTCTGTTCCCTTCAGTAAAGCATCCCATGATATGGGTCAACACTCAACAGGAAGAGGGAACCACCACTCACCTTTGGGCGTCTTGTCAGCTCACTTCTGGGCCGAGCTCGTGCCTGCTCTCCGATCCAGCCTTCTACTCTACTTTATGGGCTGACTGGGTTCTTGGTGCGTGCATTGCTTAGTGAACGGCTAGGCTAACCCATGTCATCACTTGCTCAAAAAAAAAAGAAAGTCATCTATAATTTTCTGTATCTAAAAAAAAACCTATAATTTTCTGTATCTCAAAAAAATGTCATCTATAAAAAAAAGCTATAATTTTTTGTATCTAAAAAAAACCTATAATTTTCTCTAACCTTTAAAAAAAAATTATAAAGTGAAGCCCCCTCCCCCCTAAAAAAAAGGACATATGAGGTGCACAAAGAGTATTTGGTGCACATGTGCACAAACGTTTTATACGATCTAATCTTGATGGCTTGAAATATTGGAACTTTGGAAAGTCTCGGTTATGATTTTAGCAACCATAAATCCAGATTGTGTTTCCAAAAACATTTGCTTCATCAATAGAAATTCCCATCCATAATTTTAGACGTGTAGATGCGATCCAATGGCTCTTAATGAGTTTGTGCGTATGTGTATCAAATACATCTTGTGCACCTGGTATCCCCCCCCCCCCCCCCCCCCCCCCCCCAAAAAAAAAGGGGGAACGAAATCGTCTGCTGTCGATACTGTTACGGCACAGCCGTGCCGTTTGAACCGTGACGCTGCTGGACTCTTCTTCAAGTCGTTAATAGCCCAAAGTCCCCCAATTAGGCCCATTTAAAATGGTAATTCGGCGAGTCATCGATTTATTTCTACGAGAAAAACTCCACAACATTGCTTGTTTGTTCGCCGTACCCCAGTTCGCCGCCGGTGCTCGTCTGTACCTGTTCTTTGCACTCTCCTACTTGGCACCTGCCATGACGCATGCTTCCAGTTTGCCTGGAAGAAACTGGAGGAAGAAATCAACAGGAGTTGAACTAGATTGAGCTTTAGATGCCTGACTGCCTGAGCACAAAAGATGGATCGCTGTTGTTCTGTTGATTTAGGAGTTGAATCCAGGTGCCGATGGATTTAGGAGTTGAATCGATTGCTCAATACAGGTGAAGGAAGACATGGCTTTATTAGTTTAATCGATTGCCCTCGATCAATCCGGGTGCTCGTGAATTTAGGAGTTGAATCGATCGTAGGCATGCCGCATGATTAGAGAGCTCAGCTGCATATGGTCGTTGTGGCCTCGTGGGGAAGAACGAGTCGGACACAGGAGATGGGCCTAACATGGGCCAGAGAAGACCTGGAAAATAATTACCGTAGACTTTTGTTCTCTAGAGATTAATCTCTATCATCAAAAGTCAAAACAGGAAGTAACCGCTTGGATGAAGGACGGCACCGCTGTACCGTTATACTAACGACAACAGAGGATTTCGTTCCCAAAAAAAGTAGCAACCATCAGTTTGAAAGGTTAAGTTGTTTTTGTGCACAAGCTTTGATTTCTCACTCGTGAAGAGTGGTAACGAACCAGTCTCATCGGAAGACAGAAGGCACGTTTAGGAGAGACGAGTCGCCTCCCTCGGTTGCTGTCTGATCGAGTCAGGTTAAACTACATTTGAACTCCCTTTTGAGATTAAACAGGTGATCGTTTACCACGCGCGAAGAAGCATATCAATTGGTACATCCAACTTTGTTTGCAAAAATTGATGGGCAGAATCTAAGTATTATTCTCAGTTGAGCATCCAACAATGTAACTTCACGTGATTACAAACAAACAGTGCGTGACTCTTGACACTTTGCAACCTAGAAGTAGTAAATGGCTACTTCTATGGCTGGTCAGAAGTCAAAACAGGGTCATCGTTTTCGTCTGCGTGACGACCCGGGCCATCGGCCTCGACGCCCTCTGACTGCGCCTGCGAATTCTCCTCTGTGCCGCTGTCCTCCGCGTCACGAGCGGGGACTTCCTCGTCCGCCTCAGGTGAAGCTTCTCCGTCGGGCGGCGAAGCGGGCTTCAGGTCGTCGGCCGCCGCCTCAGCGGGCGGATTGAAGGACCCGAACTTGGGGGTGGTCTCCAGCGTCACGAACCCGCCCCGCGCGTGGTGGAATGTGAACGATGCGCCGTCCGCGTCGCCGCCCGAGACAGGCCCGCTCGCGTCCGCCTTCTCTGCCGCCGCCGCGGCGGCGCAGGGGACGGCGTCGAGCGCGGCGACACACGCGCGGCGCCGCTTCGGCTCCGGTGGCGGCAGTTCCTCCTCGGCTTCGCCCGGGACCTGGAGCCCGCGCTTCTCGGTGGCGACCCCGGGCGCGGGAGGCGGCGGCGGCGGGGGAGCGGGGACCTCGGCCTGGGCGGTCTCCGCCGCCATCGGGAACGAGAGCAGGGTGGGGGAAGGCAGGTGGCCTCGGCTCTGGTGGGTGGGGTGGGGTGGGTGGATGGGATCGGAGATGGGGATGCGAATTTTCTATTCCGGCCGATGCACCGTGCCCGTGCACGCACTCGCTTTTGCCTGGTGAATTCTGGTGATGGCAACCTGTCCTGTCGTCGACGCCTTGTAATGTTGCGAGGACGAAACTGCGCACGCGAGCGCGCGCTGTCCTCGCGGGCTCCGGCGTTGTTGACGTGCAACTTGCGCACCGGCCCAAGGCCCTGTGACATGCGGCTTGGCTTTTGCACCCCTTGCACATACGGTCCGATGATCTTTTTGCTGCATGTACGACTGTTGGGCTGTGCCGGGGTGCTAGCGGCTATCGCCTTGTCGAGTAGTGCCAGATTCCGTCCGTTCCCAGAAAATGCTGCCGCCAGAAATTTGTCAGTGGCGTTTACTGGGTTAGCGAAGAATTTTCATTTTTGTGGTGGCTGTTTCGTACTTTCGTGTGGTCCGCGAAGCCGGCTTTTGATTCCTCTGCATGTGCTCGTGATCCCTAAGATCATGCTGTGATCTTGAATGCCCCCTGGTGGATCCTCAGATCGTGTTTGTGAGGGTGCGTATCGTCTGCCTTACCCTGGTTTATGGTACAGTTTGCCATACCCAATCCGTGCCGCACATCAACAAAACGACGTTGGTGCCGTGATGCCGCAAACCACCCGCTAATCATCCATGGATTAAGAAACCTGATCCTTGTTTGGACGGAGTGTAACGCAGCAGTTCTCAACGTCGGGAAAATATCATAAACCATTCTCCGGCGGCAAGCTCGTCGGCTAGTTGGCCATCCCATCGCAGCGAAGAACACATGCATGCGAGAAGACATGCATGGGCACCAGCGTCACTTGCGTTAGTCTCCGTCCAAATAGGGAACCAGGATCCTTAATCCGTGTGATTAGAGAGTGGTTTGCGGCATCACGGCACAAGGCGTCGTTTCGTTGATGTGCGGCACAGATTGGTATGGCAAATTTTGCCATAACCCAAGGTAAGGCAGACGATACGCACCCGTGTTGTGACTTTTAAAATAGCCATATCGCGAATATCTATAGATGCAATCTTTTTCTTCCTCCTGGTGTTCCCGCGCAAGTTTTTTTGAGATCGAACTGGCCTTTACACATACACGCTATTAATTAATCTTAGTTATTATAGCTTGGCTTTCAAGAGATATTTTTTTTTGACCTAGGGCTCTATGTCTTCAGTTTACACCATCACAATCGCACTGGAGCACCGCTCTCGCTAAAATCTACAGTTGCGTTTAGCAAATGGTTAATGAGCATTGAAATAGGGATTGGAAAGTAAGGCGGAAGTCTACACCCTTAGCTCACTAACCTCGTTACTTCTGAATCCTCCATTCTCTTATGAACTGCTCCCTTTGTTCTCAAACTTCGTAGGAAAACCTTTTTTCTAGTGTATTTGAGGTCTTCCTCTAGGATTTTGGTTGTAGGGAGATCGGTAAATTCTAATACTCCCTCCGTTTCAAAATATATGCAATTCTAGGTTTGGACACGGTAACTAAGAAGATGTGAAAAAAGTGATTGGATACATAAAACAATGAGGAGTGAAATAGGAGAGAGATAGAGATAGACACAAGAAACGATGTACAGGAAAGTGGGAAAGTTACATTGGAAACCCAGAACTACTTATATTTTGGTAAAAAAATTAAATACTATAATTACTTATAATTTGAAATAGAGGGAGTAATGTCTAACAACAGTTTAAGAACAGAAAGAGTATTTTTCGCTTCATATACAGGTAGTAGGTAAGGCCTGTTACTCTAAGAACTGTTCACTAGCATGTTTATAAACATACTCAACAGTTTACTTCCGTCTTCTTCGTGTGAGTTCTCCAAGCAGCCACCGCCTCATCGATTCATCTTCTAGAAATACTTAATCGATTCCTTTTACTCATTAAATCTCATACTAGTTCACCTAACGTAACGTGTCCATTTAGGTTCGACAGCACGTGCCGGTAGTGATAATAGCGCTAGTCACTAGATATTTCCCGTCCCATTCCACATCAGGCACCATATTCCTTTTGACCTTTTCGTCTACAAGAGCCTTTCTGACAAACTGTCGCTAACAGTGGTACAGCTCGTTGTATTTTACAACTCGGCGGCAATGCAACGTGCGCGTTTGGGCTATGATTCTAAGTTAACAGTAAAAGAGAGAGAAAAAGAGTGAAAGCGCACGACGATGGCGAACTGGACCGAACTGATGAGATCAAGCCGCCTTGGAGAGCCAAGCGTCCCGGAGCCGAGCTAGCCACGTCCGCGTACGGCCCGAGACGGCTGACCCGCGCCCACCAAACCCCACACGAGCGCTCCCTGGCTTGCCGACACGTGTGCCTCGAGCCAAGCTCCCGCTGACGCGTCCCCGGCCAGATATTTTCACGCCACGGGGGCAAAGCGGAGAACATGCGAGCACGTGTCGCTCTCGCAGCCCGGCACCTGACGCACCGGAAAAGCGAGAGCGCCCGGAATCGGGCGTGAAAACCCGGAAGAAGAGAAAAATAACGAGAAAACTAGCAGCGCGCGTAGCGCGCCTGGGCGATCGACACGCGTCACCGGCGCACACGCGTCGGCGGCAGGCGCGGCCCGAGGCGCGCTCCCCGGGATTCGGCGGAGCACGTGTCCGCCGGCGCCTCGCCGATGACGGCCTGCTTTCCCGGCACGTGTCCCGGTCGTCCGTCTTCTTCCCCCTTGACGCGCGCCGAGAGCCAGCATGGCCCGATCGGGAAAGGTGGCTGGCCGGATTAAGTATTCCTCCGGATTGGGACATTTTACCATAAACAATGCGGGCTGGGACGATGCGGACGGGCTAAATTAAGCAGGGGCCGCGTATAAAAATAGCAAACGGCAGCATCGCGCGCGGGGGATCTGTGTCAGGTAGCGGTGAGCGGCACCCGCTTTGGGTAGGGCGGAGTAGGTGATGGTGATGGAGATGCCGCGCCGCACCACATCAGCTGAGATCCGTCCTTACGTGAATTCGGGAGTAGGAGCGGTACTTGTTTTAGCGTTTCGAGCGGATATTTGGGCAAAAGGAGAGCTGGAAGAGAGTGATAGGACGGTTTGCGCTTTGGTCGTACCCGCGATCTAGCTAGCTCGGGGAACTAATTATTGGCAGGTGCAGCGGGGCGTGGTCCAATTGTCAAACGCGCGACCGCGACACGGCGGCCGGGACCGGTCCGGGCCGGCCCCGACACCGCGCCTTTCGGGGAGCACGAGAAGTGGCCGCCGCGCCCGCCCGCCCGCGCGTATATAGCTCAGGCGAACACGCGCCCCCTGGCCGTGCCCCCCGCCCGCGCAGCATCGCCTGCGCGCTTCCTGCTGGTAGTGCTGCTCCCTTTGCGTTGCCACGCGACGTGCCTGCCAGTCCCGAGCTGTTTCAGCCGCCCGTTGCTGTTACTAGTACCCTCCTGCGGCGTCGCCGTGGTGTGTGTGTCACAACGCGCACGAGCGTCGCGAGAGGATTGCAGCGCGATGAGCGAGGACACGCGGAACAAGCGTCAGTTCTGCGGTGCGTCGAGCAGCGGCGCCGGCGGGAGTGGCATTGGCAGCTCGAGCTTCCGGGACGGCGGTGGGGGCGGCTCCATTGTGTCGGCGCGGGGCAGCGACGTGAACACGGGGATCCTGGACGAGCACGTGCTCACGCTGGTGTTCCGGTCCATCAACTTCGACCCCAAGGCGCTCTGCACGGTGGCCCGCGTGAGCCGGCGCCTGCGCGCCGTCGCGGAGCGCGTGCTGTGGCGGGAGCTCTGCATCTCCCGCGCGCCGCGGATGGTGTCCTCGCTGTCGGGCGCGGGCGGCGTCGCCCCGGTCGTCGCCGCCGGTTCCCCCGCGGGCAGAGCCGGGACGCCGGCGCCTCCGCCCCCGCCGCCGGGGCGGATCGTTGGCGGGTGGCCGGCGCTGGCGAAGCTGCTCTTCTTCTGCTGCGGCGCGGCGTCGGAGTCGGTCCCGGGCCACTTCACGACGGTGTCCCGGTTCTCCAAGACGTCCGGGCGGAGCTTCCTGTCGCGGCGGTGCCGCGGGGACGTGCTGTACGTGTCGGACCCGTGCGAGCACGCCGTGGCGGGGGCAGACGACGACGTGGGCGCCTACCGCGGCGTGTTCCGCGGGTTCATGCGCTCCCGGACCCGGGCGTGCCTCGTGGGCCGGCAGGCCGCGCTGGACACGCGGGTGCGCTGCCCGTACTGCGGCGCCCGGGTGTGGAGCATGGTGGCGGCCGGGATGGTGCCCCGCAGCGCGTGGCGGAGGCTGGGGGCCTACGAGGGCCGGCTCCAGTACTACGTCTGCGTCAGCGGCCACCTCCACGGCAACTGCTGGCTCGCGCGCCTCACCGACAGCGAGGGCGAGCAGGAGGGCGCCGAGTCCGACTCCGGCGGCGACGACGACGACGACGGCCGCGCGTCCACGGGAGGCGGCAGCGAGGACGGCCCTTTCGCGCTGTAAACTCCGCCATCCCATGTGTGCGTCGGATCGGGAGCAGAGGCTCAGCTGTACCATCAGCGGCACTGTAGCAAAAAGAGTATAGTAGTACAGTAGTGGGCGTAGATCAGCGGTTGGGAGTGGCTGGTTGAGCCAAGGTTGCCGGTTGTGTAGCGTGGCAACAGCGGCATGCGTGCTCTGCTTTCACGGGACCCGTGTCTGGGGATATGGCACGAAGTTTTCTGTTCCAGCGAGGAGAGGACGTACGCGCGGTGGGTACGCGCGGTGGTCCTGTGGACCTTTTTGTGTGGTGTGATCTGACATTTTGACCTCGCTTTAGTTCATCAAAAGCGTTGTCGGTTGCCGGCTCTGTTTTACTCTCATCCGTTTCGCTTTCATGCTGTCGTCGGTGTTGACTGGCAGCCTCTTTCTTTGGTGTCCATCTCATCTCATCTTGCTTGGTTCAGGGGGTATTTGTTTCATGAGGTTTAAATTTTAAAAAAGTCACATTAAAAAAAAATTGTTATTTAAAAGTATTAAATAAAGTTTAATTACAAAACTAACACCAGAACCCCTTTGGTGTTCTATATGGACTTTCAGAGATCTCCAACCAAGCTTGTGATCAGTCTCACGGATGGTAAGTATATTCCTTTACGCCTACCATGTTCGGTGTTCACCCGTCACACAGTACGCTCAGTCTCCTCATACGAAGAATGAAGTTATCTTTGGGTTATATGCAGTTGGATTTCACTAGATTCAAAGAACTAAAGATTGGGCAAGTGTGGGACTGAACTTTTCATATGGAAGAACAAAATCACATCCATCCTGCCCTGAGTAAACATCGTCATAAGCCAACATAAATAGTAAGGGGAAGCTTATGCACCTTCAACTCCCCTTTTCTTTCTTCCTCTCTCTTCTGTATGAGCAATAGTTGGTACACCAATGTCCCAGTTTCAAATGCGGAAGTTAGAGTATCAGTTGTGTTTCCTTTTGTTGTTCTTTCAAAAATCTTGACGGAGAACACTGAACAATCAACCCATGAAAAGCTTCTTGATACCTTTCACCTTTAGATTAAAACCTTTCGTAGAATTTTTGGAGGGTTTAGATCATTAAAAGGGTTTCCAACGATACTTCCCCTTTGCTCCATCTCTTACCTCAATTTATATGCTTTAAGCTCAATCTTGATTTTTTTAAATACAAATAGTGCACCACAATGTTATATAATTCCTAATAATGGTAGTGGTGGATAATAGGAAGCATGTATACGATATCATTTATTTGTCATGGTTTTTGTGGGTAATTTATTTACATGGAAAGTAGCATTTGTTATAATAACATTTAAATTAGCTGATAATATACAAATGATATACGATTTTGGGATAATAATTTTTGTAATACTGAAGGTGTATAGTTGTAAACATATATAATGCTATTTATGCCTTTTTCCTAGAAAGTGATGAGTAAGTTGTTTCTTTAACTAATATGATTTTCTAGCCCTTAGGGACTGGATGTGGTGACTTGTTTTCTTGATCAAATATTATTTAGGATTGTAATAGTTAAATACAATGCATTTCATATGGTACCATTTTACTTGTCACAAACAACGGTCCTCGCAAAAGGAAGGTAAACTGGTAAAGTAAGCTCCGCGGTACGAAGCATAAATCAATTCTTTCCAGACAACGTTTAAGAGAAGCTTGCTTTGTTGCCAAGCTATCAAATATTTTGTAACTATTTAGTGTGTCGTCACAGCTTTGATGAATAACAACTTTTCAGTATTTGATCTCATCTGTTACAGCGTATGTAGACAAAGTTTGACAAAGGGTAATTAACAAACATTTATAAACCAAATAGGCCTTCAGCGACCACAGGTTGCCATCTGCCGTTGTGAATACCATAGCTCGGTGATTTTAGCAAAGACGTATGCACCTGCCTGCAGTATTTTTTTCTTGAGGAAATCAGGAATATGACTGGATGGTCGGTGCCAAACTTTGTCAATTGCGACTATCATTTGGCCTCTTAAATACTTTGAATTCTGGAAAGTCGTGTTGTTTCTATAGCTATATTTTTTTTTTTGTGCATGCAGTTCGGGCCTTCGCTTCACCTAGTAGAACTTCGTCACGTCCCCAACAAAATGTAGTAAATAATGGTGACCGGTAATGATATAAATATCCCAAGAATAACCCTGCGAGACACAAGAGTAACTTAGATTCTCGGTCAAATAGCACCCACGACGAAAACCAGTGAAATGCATACACTAATATTCCGATTTCTAATAAGGAGGAAAAAAATCTGACAAAAGGAACAAACCCAGTGCTCATGATGTCTGCATGGACCTTGTACTCTTCAGCGTACACAAACGAAATTACGGCCAGGGGGAGGGCAGCCTGCAATCGAATTTAAATACATCACGAATTCCGTTTATTTGAGTTCTGTTTTAAAGAACTTTCAAGTTATTTACTTGAAGAAAATGGTTTTGCAGTGTGTGTGCGCGCCTTACTTGTACAACAGCAATGTGCAGGAGCGTGCCGCGCAGTCCCATTGCGAGCGAGGTGAACAACATGACCACCGGGCCTACCAGGAACTTGAGGACCATGGAGAGTGATGCGATGGCGTATCCGCATGGCACGAACCGTGGCTGCCGCGCTATAAACGTCCCTGGAAATGATTGATTGAGTGAGTTTGCAAATATCACACGTGATAGTATAAATTACACGGACGTGGAGTTCTCGAAGTCTAATAGTACAAATTAAACTGCTCGGTCGAAATCTGTAAGCAGTTCAATTCAGACCTGAAGCGAACATGCTAAGCCCAACTGCAGTGGTAGATATGATGGACAGAGAATCGTCGACTATTTTTGGCAGACTGATCCCTAACCTGGGGCCAAATTAATATGGACGATCATTAGATCAAAAGAAATGCAAAAACTATAGTACTTCAGAAAATTCGATATAATATGAAAGGAAGATCATTAGACTGATCCCTAACCTGAATGCTATTAGAGACCAGAGGAGACCTAGGAAGGTCGCATATGTATTTGGAATCTTGTAAAGCTTCTTTCCCGCCATCCGCAAGACTAGCATCACCGAAGGAGCATGAGCTGGCTCTGGCCCGGGGACGTCCACCGCTTCCTCTGCTGCCGTCGTAACTCCTCCGTCCTTCGACTTTGTTGTCATCTCACGCGTGGTACTGTCTTGCGTTGCGGACGATGCAGTCGCAGCCGCCGCCTCCATGACCTCAATGTTCTCAGCCACCGTCGCCGGTGATGATCCGGGACCGATCTTGACGATGCCATCCTGTGGGGACATGTACTGGTACAGGAAGATGACCACGTTGAACCAGACACAGACCTGCATCATCACAATTTGCGCTATGAGGCCCCCGGACACCGCGCCGTACATGCCGTTGAGGAGTGGCACGCCCATGATGAGAGTGTTGGTCAGCGTCGCGGAGGAGAAGTTGGTGACGACCCATTTAAGCGACGTCGACGAGCGCGCCGACGCCTTGCCGTCGCCTCCGCGGCGGTGACGGAAGCGGGACCACAGCGCCGCCCCGGCCTTCAGGAAGAGTATGATCACCGCCTTCTGCAGCGTGTCGGCGGCGATGAGGCGACCGTTCATGCGGTAGGGGTCGTTGGTGGCGACCATGTGGAAGGTGAGGACCGGCGCGGCGTAGAGCGCGACGAAGTGGTTGATCCCCGCGCACTGCTCGTCGGAGAAGGCCTTGAGCCACCGCACGGACGCGTAGCCCAGCACTGCCGCCGTGTACAGCGGCGCCATCGCTTCCACGACGTGGTACAGAGCCGATCCCGGGATCATGGTGCTCCTGTCTAAGCAAACAATTACAGTTGATTGAAACTAATCAGTTTCCTTTCAAAAAAAAAGAAGAGGGAAAGTAATCAGCAAGTAGCAACCACACACACCACCTCTACACTAATGTCGTTCTGGATCGATAGTGACAAGCTCCAGCTAGGCTTTGCGAACGATGCTAGTGTTGTAAGGCAGATAGTTCGGTTTTGGCTTAGACACGTATATAGAGCGAGACACAGGGAGTAAAGTTTGTAGATGTGGTATTCATGACAGATTCGAGTACAGGGATATTTCCTTCTGACACATCGCCTCGCCTGAGAAGCAAATGCACTTGAGATTTGAATACGAAAACATATAATAAAGTCGGGTCCAATTTTTGTGGCTTCTTGACGTACGGCTTGTTATCGTGGCTCGTTCCCAATCGCATTCATGTGCCGAACATGTAGATACAATTAGCTCAATGTCCCCTGTTACTACTATATGTATTAGGGGGAAAAATTCTATTTCACTCTACCGAACAATTCACTTTGTTTGTTTCACACCCTAAATAAAATCATGACTCACTTTACTCCTCTAAACAATTTCATTTCGTGCAATATACACCTTATTAAAGTTTGTCTTTTTTGTTTCTCAGCCTACAAGTGGAATTTAAAGCTCAAATTTTGCATGATAGTCCCCACAATACCATATGTCAAATATATTTTACTTATTTTTTGATATCATTTGAATGCATATATCGTTAAATGCTATTAATCATGTAAATAGTGTCTAGAAATATGTCATAAATATTTTAACATAGGTAGTAGTGTGAGTTGTCATCATGCAAAATTTAAGCTTCAAATTATACCTGTATACCGAGAAAAAAAAAGACAAACTTAAATAGGGTGTATTTCGTGCCGATTGGTATAGTTTGGGGAGTAAAGTGAGCCATGATTTTGTTTATGGTGTAAAAAAGACAAAGAGAATTATTCAGGGGAATAAAATAGACTTTTTCTTATGTAATTAGTGAACATCAAATGCGGCAAAGAAAATGTTGCATATGCGGTGCCTATTCAGAAAAAAAAAAAAAGCATATGCGGTACATAGCACGTACGAGAGTTTATAGGTACCTACTCATGACGTCACTGCAATATACATTTTGCGCGTTCTTCCTATTTTCGCCTTCGACGACGATGATATGGAAGTAACATCCACCATGTGAGTCCGTAGATGTCAAATCTCGTGTGTGGAACTGTGGATGGTTGTGCAGCATACCTCTAACGAAATCTTGCGGGACCGGGTTGAGTCCAACTCTTGCGATGACGGTCAAGCGTCGAATCGTAAAGGAAGGAGGCAGTCCTATATTGATGTCTATCTCATCTTGCTTGGCGCGATCAATCAGCAAGCCACCGGGTCACCTGCTGTATACTTAAAAATTTTCTCTCATAATTGATCTAAATACCTATTTAGTGTTCACCCCTGCTGTGAGTCGTTCTTACTCATCGTACGTACACGATCACGAAGTCACGGTCAAGCAAGCAGGAGCCGCCTGCATATGCACATGTGAGTATCATGAATCTGATAAATTATCGTGTTAGTGTTCCATATATATAAAGAAATACATATGAGTTACAACGAGCTTCATCAGCGTGTACGCCTTCTTCATTTTGTTGTTATCCTGCTGTGTCAACCATGTTTTGCTGCCTGTTTTGAGAATTTCTTTACGGTACCAATTCGTATCGTTGGCCACCGCTCTGCCATTTCCAGCGGAAATAGAAAAGGAACATAAATGGGTTTCTGGTCAAGCTGCTGACATCACATCATCAAATGGGGACGCGTTGTTGTACTATGATGTACATACATATATGCCACTTGGTGCTGACTTTGCATCGACGATGGCTCAGTTTCCCTGTCACGTGGCGATTAGTAGAATCGATTAGTACGTCTTAGATCTTCCTTTTCTTTGTGCGAAATTAATACCAGATATGAACAGCCGTCTTAAGAATTCAAGCGAGATTTGTGGCGCGCGTCAGTCATTACCCGTTCGTGTCTCATTTGTCTCGCACGAATGTGCGATGATAAGCCAGCAATAGCTGTGTTGCTCATGTCACGGTACTGGTCCTAATCACAAACCATGGTGACTTTTTTTTTAATTTTTAAACCTTTTTAAGTAATATTTTAATAATAGCTGTGTTGCTCATGTCACGGTACAGAAAATGAAAATAATTTTCAGCTGATCTCAGACATGGTCGAAATTACCTGTGTCTTGTTAGATTAGAGTTTATGAATTGATGTCCAATCCCTCAGCCGTCGTCGTCAAATACCCAGTGCTCTCGTGATGTCGGCGTGGACCTTGTACTCTCATTGTACACGAAGGAAGACACGGTCAGGCGGTATGCACATGCGGCTATCGTGAATCGGATAAATAATCATGTTAGTGATCCATATATATAATTATTAAAGAAATACATATGAGTTATAGCAAGCTTCATCCAGCGTGTAAGTCATCTTAGTTTTGTTGTTATCCCGAATTCCTGATGCGTCCAGGCTGTATCGACCATTTTTGCGGGCTGTTTTGAGATTTCTTTACCGTACCAATTCGTTGGCAGCCGCTCTCCGGCATGAGCTGCCATCTCCAGCCGGAATAGAAAATGAGGTTAAGCTGCTGATATCACATCATCAAACGGGGATGCGTTGTTGTACTGGGATGTACATACATACCTATGATACTTGGTGCTGTGACTTTTCATCGGTGATGGCTCAGTTTCCTGTCACGTGGCTATTAGTACGTGCTAGGTCTTCTTTTTCTTTGTGCGAAATTAATACCAAATATGTGCAGCCGTATTTTAAGAATGCGAGCGAGATCTGTGCGCGCATCGTTGGTCATTACCCGTTCATGCCTCATTTGTCTCGTGCGATGGTAAGCCAGCAAAAGTTGTGTTGCTCATGTCACGGTATGTCTCCAAATCACCACGGTCCGTTCGACGATGCGTAGGTGGCACTAGCAGGTTCCCGCCGTAGGAGCACATCAAAGTCAATCCTTTTATTATGCGTCTTCCTGCAATTTTTCAGTTCAACCAAATACTCCCTCCGATCCTAATAAATGTCGCTTTTGACTTTTAAACATCATATTTGATCATTCATGTTAGGCCATCCTCAATGCAAGGTTTCATTGCACTATTATCAAGACTAAAATTTTAGTAAACGAGACAGCTGAGTTTTATTGGGAGAAACTCCTCTCTATTCTTATGAGAGCATCTCCAAAAGAACCCTATAAAATTAGCCCTACAAACTTGTTTTTGGGAGGAACCAAAAAAATATGAGGGGTAATTTTTCTTCCCTCCTCTAACAGTTCCCCTTAAAAGTGGATCAAACGCTTTTGATTAGGCCACGTCATTTGGGGTCACCAAAACATTAATTCCATTGAAAAAAGAAGGAATGGGAGTCCCAATTCTTCCCCTGTTTGTAGCTACAAATGAGAGGAGTTTAGGGGTTATAAAAAAACTGAGGGTGGTTTTGGGGTGCTGTTGGAGATGGTTTTTTTATTGAATCCCAATATTTAGATTTAAAGGACATTTATGGGGCTCACTTGGAGATGCTGTGAAACTCTGCATTCTCTCTCCTCGTAAATTTACTGATGTGGCATAAATTTTAATGCAAATAAAACTCACTATGAAATCCCATTGGGATTTATGCTAATACTAAAACAAAAATGTCATGATTAAAATATCTTTAATGATAAAACAAGTTATAAAAAATAAATAATATTTACGAAAAAAAATTAATAAGATGAGCGGTCAAACGTAATGTTTAAAAGTCAAAAGCAACATCTATTTAAGGACGGAGAGAGTACAATTTGCTAGCCGCCGCATTAACTTGATATGTTCTCCGAACGGATACGATAGCGCAGCTGCAATGTGCGAGCGCGGTGGAAACAAAACACGGACGCACTCACGCACAGAAGAATGTGAACCTTGACTGCGAAACGACCCTAGCCCTTCGATCCTAATACCACCGGTGATCTCCTAGTTTGCAAGTTACCATACCAATGACGCATCTGCGGTGTACGACGGACGCTTCTGCGTGCCTGTGTTATTAGAGCCTTTTTTAAAAATTCATGGGAACGGTGTCTTACTAGGCTACTATGAACCATGTGCCTCCAATCCAACGGCTCAAAACAGTTTTGGTGCCTGTGGTACCATGCCACAATGAGGAAACGTGGACGGGTGTAAAGGGCAATCTGGTAATTAATATCTATAGATACTCCTTAGGGAGTAGTATACTCACTTTATGAAGTAAGAATGTCGGTCTTGGTCCAATGTACGAACCAACTGTCCTAACATAATAAATATCAGCAAAATGAGAAAAAAGTTCCTAACATAATATACTCATTATTTTGTTTTTTTAAAAAAGTACTCCCTCCATCTTTTTTTATATGACCTTGGTTACTTCAAATTTGAACTAACCAACATCATATAATAATAAACAGAGGTAGTATATAGAGTTTAAAATGATCTTGCTTCGCCACACTGACTCGTGTGCAGAAAAGTTCAATGGGGCCTCACATAGGCGTAAGATCAGCAAAATGAGAAAAAAGTTCCTAAGAACTTGAAAGATCTAGAGCAGGGGAGCATTATGTTGATCCATTGTCGGAATTTCTACTTGGTAGAACGCTTATTTACCTGATAGGTCCACAAATTGATGGTATGAGTTGTGATCCTCTATACTGAAGGTGTTTCATTATCGAACACCCTCCTATTCCTTGCTACCCATGCAATCACAATACCGATTGTAGCTTTGAATCTTTATATCAGCAGCAAAATGTTTGTCATTGCGAGTGCTTTAGAGAATCCGAGGATGGCTGAAGCTTGTATCACTGATTTAGGGACCATTTCTCATAACTTCGGCTTTTCGTGTTCAAAATGGTTTCTAGGAGCTGGTAAAGCCAATTGCAGCCAACAATGGTTTAGAATGATTTCACTTTCTCGTCTTCATCGACTCCTAGGAGTCGTTTTGAATACAGAAAAGCCAGAGCCCAGCCAAACGGGCTCTCATTTTTTCCAACATCAAGACAAAGCTTGAGGGAATAGTACGTCTAGGGGTGCCAAGTATCTCTAGGACAAATAGTTTAGGTCCAATGAACTTATCCAACTGTCCTAGCGTCATAAAATATATCTTGAAATAGACATCCAAATTTTTTTTTTGCTGGCTGGGCTTTTCATCAAGTGTCAAGAAAAAAATCTAGAGGGAATAGTACGATTAGGTGCGGAAAGTATCTTCTCAAGGGTATCGAGGGGGCACTTTATCTTCAGATATTTGTGTGTAAGATGTAATTGAAGAGAATGAACAGAGGGATGTTACCGCACACATGCATGCCTCTATCTCTCACGGTTTTGCTGACCCTTATATTGCATACTGATGTCACATGTTGGAATGAACAGGGTGTGCTGGATCCATTTCATAATTCGACGCAAAATTAATTTCATGGCAGAACTTAATTTCATTCTGTCATTAGATGTACAATTGAAATTATCAAATCAGATTCAGCTACAACTTAATTCCCTTCTATTATTACGCTGTACATTGGAAATTAAGATTTGACATACTCTATGCTCTACCAACACATAATGCTCAATTTTTATTTTGATAGGGCAAATAATCAAATTTCTCTTTCGGCTGTCCCCGGGGCATATTCTGAGCTTTCTACGGCCTGCTGATGCGGGTATGCCCAATCAAGTAGAGCCTCCAATGTACGCATCACAGCCCGAGCAATATGTAGTACACAATTGTGACAGGCAGCGATATAAATATCCCAAGAATTACCCTGCAATACAGAACGAATCAAATTCAGTCAGATATAACATTGAAAAAATCAGTGAATTCTGTTGTTTGATGCTAAGTGGTAAAGGAACTAACCCAGTGCTCATGATGTCGGCGTGGACCTTGTACTCTTCAGCGTACACAAACGAAGTTACGGCCAGGGGAAGAGCAGCCTGCAATTGCACATGCATGTGAAAATTATTAGCTAGATATCATTGCTTCATACTGAGAATTAATTTTTTTATTATATTGAGGATTATTTACCGCCAGCCTCTCAGTAGCGTTTATGACTTTGCTGCAATTCTACAGCAGATAGATTGTGTTAATCTTGTTTTGCTCTCTATTTCCAGATTTAAATATCCTATCAATTGGCAGCTGTGCGTTCTCTAGCACTTTTTGAGTTCAACATGATATTCACATCATTATTAGATGAGGACAAATTGGCGTATTGATGTGGCTTCGAGATGACTTTGCTTCTCTGAGATGGCTCAGTTAACCTCACACTTGTTGACATACTACTGCGAGTTAGTGGCGAGTCCAGGCCTAAACCTGGTGGTGTGCCGGAAGCTTGTTGGGCTCATATGGGTTGGCAAAAAAAGAGAAAAATGAAAAACAAATGAAAATCAGCCTGTTCGGTTAGAGGTTTTGCAGCAGGCAGCAGCAGCAGATACAGTGTTCGTAGTTATTTCTTCAGCAGCAGCTACAGTGTTCGCAGATATTTTTTTTGCAGCCGCGGGCCTCTTTGGTAGGGCTGTGGTTGTGCCGGCTTCTGTTGTGGCTGTGGCTTCTTTAAAAAACCAGTTGTGCTGTGTCTACGGTTGTGCCTAAAACGTTTGGCAAAACGGCTTTTTCTGCAGCTTCTCCATATTTTTAGGGACAAATATAGAAAGATGAAGGCGTCGTAGAGTAAACAAGCCGGTGAAGCTATCATTTTGTGGCTTTATGATTCACCTTATTTTTGATACGGTTTCCTCTTTTTTTAAGAAGAAGCACCTGAGAAAGCACCTCTTTTAGTTGAAAAACATGTAAAGCCGCTGAAAAAATCATTGAAAAAACCCTACCAAACAAGGGCTAAATATAGTGCTACAATAGCACGTTGGGCGGCCCGCCGCCGCAGGCTGGACTCGCCAGGGCTGTTAGGCCACTCTCAATGGCAACTTTCATTTCATTGTTTTCAAGATAAATTTTAGGAAAGAGAGCCACCTTTCTTTCATTAGAATGAAAGACCTCTCACAAGAAATGAAAGTTTGCCTTCTCTTTCTTCATAATTACCTTGCCAAGTCAGCAAAAAATACATATATGACATAGAATTTAATGTAAATGAAAAGCCCGAGTGAGACTGGCCTTAGTACTAGTTTACGAACGTGTACAAACATCCTTTACTGCAACTGAAAATTCTGAAAAGTGCGGGTGGGCACATCTCCCAAGTCTCCAAAAAACAAGGGAGTGGCCGCATGCAGGTTTCGTTTCAAACCTGCTGGTTGTGTGTGCTTTTATGGAGGCTAGCCAAGGTAGCTGTGTGCAGCTAGAGTTCAAAATTTGTCTTTGGAAAACAAAAATAAAACAGTTTGCAGTGCTCGCTTACCTGTACAACAGCAATGTGCAGAAGCGTGCCGTGGAGTCCGATGGCGTAGGAGGCGAGCAGCATGATGACCGGGCCGACGAGGAACTTGAGCACCATGGAGAGCGACGCGATGGTGTACCCGCATGGCACGAAACGTGACTGTCGTGCTATGAAGGTCCCTGAAAATGACAGGCAGGCCGATGGTGATTTATTTAGTAACAAGCAATACTGGAACTGAATGGAATCATCATAATAATAATACAGTTCACGTGTAGCAAGTTTAGTTTATTTGGAGGTCCAAATTAATTGATTTCCGAATTTAGAGAGGTCAGAGTGAGACCTGAAGCGAACATGCTTAGCCCAACCGCCGTTCTGTGAATGATGGACAGGGAGTCGTCCACTATTTTTGGCATGCTGATTCCAACCCTGCAGAAGCAAACAAATCGTTAGAGAGAACGAAACAGAAACGGCAACCGACGATGCTGATTCCAAGGGACGCACTTGAATGCCATTAGCGACCAGAGGAGGCCAAGGAAGCTCGCGTAGGTGTTGGGGATCATGAGGAGCTTCTTCACCGCCTTCCACACCACGCGCATCACCGGCGGCGCCTGCTGCGCCGGCACTGCCGGAGGCGATACTTCCGGCGCCGCCTCCTCTGTCTTCGTAACACCTCCATCAGTGCCGAGTTCCTTGACGGCTATGGCCGCCTTCGTCTCATCTGCGGGCGCCGCCACCTCCGTGATCTCGATGTTCAGGGTCACCTCGTGACGGCGGCTCCGGTCGGCAGGAACGCCGCCGCCGCCGCCACTCTCGTCGTCGTCAAGGCGAGCCGCGTTCTCGGCGGGGTTGATCTTGGCGCTGATGCCCTCGCGCGCCGCCATGAACTCGTAGAGGAAGATGACGACGTTGTACCAGATGCAGAACTGCATGACGACGATCTGCTTCATGAGTCCGCCCGAGACGGCGCCGTACATGCCGTCCAGGAGCGGCACGCCCATGATGATGGTGTTGGGCAGCGACGCCACCGAGAAGCTGGTCACCACCCACTTGAGCGGCGACGCCTCCGCCGTGTCCGGCGCTGCCGCCGGCTTCCCGCCGTCATCGCCCGCGGCGCGGCTCCGGCGGCGGCCGAAGCGGGCCCAGAGCGCCCACGCCATGAGGACGAGCAGGATGACGACCTTCTGCAACGTGTCGGCGGCGATGAGGCGCTCGTTCATGTGGTAGGGGTCGTTGGTGGAGACCATGTGGAAGATGAGCACGGGGACGGCGTAGAGCGCCACGAAGTGGTTGATCCCCGCGCACTGCTCGTCGGAGAAGGCCTTGAGCCACCGCACCGACGCGTAGCCCAGCACCGCCGCCGTGTACAGCGGCGCCATCGCCTCCACGACGTGGTACACGGCCGATCCCGGAATCATGGTGCCCTAACAGATGGAATGCCGATACACGGCAACTAGAGAGAAATTATTTCGCAACAAACAGCAACAATAACAGACCAGGAGCCACACGACCCTAAACTCACAATGAAAGTGTTGGAACGGCTATCAACTCTACTAGTGCTGCGGGTAGCAGGAGCTGTTTGTTTGTGAGAGCAAGCGAGGCTACGAGTGTTGTAGTGCGGGGTCTAAGGTTTTGGCAATGGACGTGTTTATATAGGCCGAGCCATCGAGGTGTGTGCGTTCCCTTGTGGCGAGCTGACGCGGTTCCGTGCGCCGGTGGTTTTGGATCCTGGGAAAAGGACGGAACAAAACCGGAAAAACAAAAGCTGGACACAGTGCGACGCATGCATGCATGATGCGCAGTGGGATTTGATCGGGGCTGGCCGCCTGGTGTCGACGCCACTGAGATGGCAACAAAAGTGAGATACGTTCCGCGCGCTCGTGCAGGGAACCTGGCCGTACATGCCAGCAGTACGACGAGAGATCAACTGGCTCGTACCTGTGTGCTAGGCTAGGTCCTCGACAGCCGGCCAGGTGGTTCAACCCTTCTTTTCAGTGTACTACTAGCTGTATTTTATGAAGATTTAACCTGGTTATTAACCATGTGTGTACTGGCGCACTATAACACGATACGGTGCATTTGAATTACTTGCCACGTACGTCACCATCAGTTCGTGAAAAAGTCAGAGGCCAACACTGGGAAATAAAGCCGTGCCTTCCTTTTTGTTTGCGTTTGTAGTATTAAAATACTAGTTGTATACTACTATACGTATGCAAATTCCATCCCCGGCCGACTCGATCGAGTGGATGCAGGTCTGACCGAGTGATCCGGCCAGGCACATCCGCACATGCGCGCTGTGTTTGTGTTGAATCACATGCGTTGGAACGGGAATCGCAGTCTCGCAGAAAACAAGCAAACCCCGTTAATGGATGGTATCGCTAAATTTGCAATCTCGTAGCCCAGGTAATTAATTAAGTCTGCGTGCATTGGTTTGTTTCACTAATATCTTTGCAGAGGATCTGAAAATAATGCAATTAAGCGCGTCAACAGCTAGATGATGGTTCGTTCGATCGTGGTCAAATTTGCTCCGCGGGGCACGTACCCTGTGGCCTTCTGGAGGACCAGATGGAGTCTCCTAGTGCACGAGCACGACCTAACGCCATGGATGCAACTTGCCGTGCAAATGGAACGCTGCCACAGAACACTAGCTACCTTTGGAATCCTGTCTCTGCTACTAGCTCGAAACCGTACTGACCAAAGCTAGGAGCAAATATGTGCGCGCGCTGCGGACCAGCCAATACGACTCCGCTGATCGTGCAATTGCATTCCAAAAGCCATAAAAATAGGACGAAGACTTTACTTTTGTTCACTCAAGTTTGTGTAAATTCTTGACTATATATAGAAATACGACTTTATTTTGAGATTGTCACTATGATGCTGACCCCGGTACGCCCGTGTCGCTGCAAATAAAGCTGTGACGAACCTTCCCTGGCCCATCCGCCACAATCAGCAGCAGCATAAATCGATCACCACTAGTACTAATGCTTTCATCGACGAGCCGCTAATTGCTGCTGATCATAGTGGACGTGCCAGTAGCTCATTAACATGTTAAAAGAGAGAATCATGCATGATGACATGGGAGCCGACGTGGTGTCAACATAAGCTAGCTTCTGGCTCTGGCCCCTTTCGCAAGCTGTTTCGCATGTCCGGGACGACGAAACTGCCTAGCTAGGTTCCAGCAGGCAGCCGCGCGCCGTTTTTCTCCTCGATCGGAAAAGGGGGTCAGCCACTTGGGCACTATGGCTGGCTGGCGTCGACCCCGCCGCCGGCCACCGACATCTCTCGCTGCCGGCCACTGTGAAAAACCACTACGTCGAGAGAGAACCAAATAAAGATCGCGGCAGGTTCACATTGGCCGTGCGTGCACCGTGCGCCTCGTCGTTCCCTGGCCTCGTTTTGGAGCACCTCAAGATCTCATTGGTCCCAAACAACATGAGCAAGCTAGTAAGTTTCCGCGTCGTTTTTTAATTTCGTTGTTCTTCCTAGTTCAAACTTCAAAGGCTTGCACAAACTGTTCCATGCTTGAAGTCGTGGACAGTGTTCATGGATTTGTACTTGAATTAGAATTCGCGGTCACGCTGAAGAACCTAGATTGGGAACTGCCAGTCGAATTTGGAAAGTCGCGGAATCCCGAGAGGTTGAATGCTTCAACGGGCCGTGGACTTTGGGTCAAAAGAGGAGGGAGTCAGTGACTATACTACAGTAGCAGACCGTAAGTATGGGCCGAAAGAGGACCAGTTTGCTAAGAAAGGCCTGTTGAATTCCCGCTACCTCAGGCCCATCAAGGTTACGGGACTTCAAGCCTAGTAAAGCCAAGGCTCGCCCGACACGCAAGGATTTCGCAACGACATTTGAAGCCTTCCCTAGCCGCCCAACTGGCAGAACTGTTAGTACGGCGCACGGTGTGCAGCAACCGTCCGGGAAGCTGGCACCGGCGCTCGATTATTGCGGCCCGAAGGCAGCGGCGGCTACGGCGTGGGTACCATACGAACCATGTGACATGTGAGCATCCGATCCGTGCAACGACTTCACACACTGTCGGTATCCAAAATCAGGTACCCGCGATTACCACGTAATCTTTTAATTATACCCAAATCGTTAAGGAATGGGCCGGAGGTCATGATTGTCCCTAAAGATAGCCATGGTCAAAACCCAGCCCACGATGCGCGCCACGGACCGCAACCAAGAGGCCGCACGGGAAAAAAGAGACCCGACTCCTCGACCCGTCTCCCGACCCTCAGGGGTCGAGGGAAATCTCCGCCTCGACCGACCTCGGGCATCCGACCCTAGCCTTTCAACCCCAGGGGTCGGGCTGTGGAGGTCGGAGGTTGGCCGGTGGAGCGCTTTAAATGGCCGCAAGTGGATGTTCTTGACACTGTCCGAAGACATGAGCCGCAAGCTCCGCACGTCTTGCGGGGACGGTTGACAGCGATCAAACCGCCTCGCCGCACGGTAACAGTGCGGGCCGTAAAGAAACAGGGATGCACAGTACTCAAACAAGATCCAGACATCCCCGTCGCAGTTGAGCTATAGCAGCCGTCGCCGCCCACGCCCGGAGGAGACGGCGTCGAGGATAGACGCGTCGAGGACGGACGCGCCCTTCCCTTACCAGGCCCCCCACCTACATCGAGCTAGTTTTACCAATTCTCTTTCTTTTTCTTCTTTCCTCCATCCTTGTACAGTCGACTTTCCCTTGACAGATAAAAGGGGAAGCTTGACTCGCGACTGGAGAACCGCATTCTTACTTTCTCACTTCGCACACACTCGCCTCGGTCTTGCGACGCATACAAGGATGAATAACACACACACTCTTAGAGGTTTGGGAGCTCCTCCCTCTCTCGCAAGAGCTTGTATCCCCTACTACGAGCAACGCAAACCGAACCGACTCACTGGACGTAGGGCTTCGATCGCCCGAACCAGTATAATCCTTTGTGTCTTTTTTTTCTCCCTCAACTAACCGTAGCGCGTAGTCAAAATTCACTCGTCGGTCAGATTTCAACGCCGACACACGCCTTCCCGTTCCCAGCAGGCAATCGGTCGGTCGGTATCACCTACAAGTGGAAGGAAAACCGCATGCTCATGTGCAGTACATCTGTATTGCTGCATGAATTAAAGTCGTCATCCTCGGTTAAAGGGCGGAGAAAGGAGATGTAGTACTACTCATGTGTACGTGTGTTCTATACTCTATAACTACAACTAGTAATAAGAAAGAGTAAAGTGCATGGCCGGTCCTTGAACTTGTCTAGCCGTGTCATCTAGGTCCTCGTACTCTTAAATTGCAGTTTTGGCTCCCTAAACTTAGCTTCGGGTGTCATTTAGGTCCATATACTTTCAAAATGCAACTCTATGTCCCTAAACTTGGTTTCGGGTGTCATCTAGGTCCAATGCTCTCAAAATATAGTGTTAATTCAATTAATAATAATTAAATTAGGTAAGTAAATGCGGATCTGACCACCTAATGCATGCCATTCTTTGACAAAATTGAGGACTGAATACATATTCTTTATTACACCTAGAGCTTGTACTTTTTGCTAATTTTATTGTTTATCACTAGAGTTTTTAATCTTTTAAATCTGGCACAATAATGTTTAACAATATATGTTATTTTATTTCTGCCCACTTGAATGAACTAGAACATCAAAGCATTTATTAGTGTTTTATACACACATTTGTGTTAAAATTCATGTTTATTTAACTATAATAATATTATATCAAGAAAAAATAAGTTTAATCAATTTAATTAGGATAATGATGTATTTCGAAAGTATAGGACCTTTATGACACCCGAAGCTAAGTTTGTGGAGCTATATTTGCATCTTAAGAGTATAGGGACCTAAATGGCATCCGAAGCTAAGTTTAGGGAGCCAAAACTGCAATTTGAGATTATAGGGACCTAAGTGGCACGGCTGAACAAGTTCAAGGACCGGCCATACATTTTACTCAATAAGAAACCTTCAGCAGGTGCGTACGAGGGGTTAACTTATTTGGGGGAAAAGAAAAAAGAAACTCTCGTTTCACTGCCGGAGGATTGTTCAGAGCGTTGCACCGACAGTCTGACACTGTTCATCACGGCACATATATTCAGTCCTCGCCATATGGTGAAGGTTGTGAGATGAAACGAAAACAACCGATCGGCAGTAACCTGAACATTTTAGGCAAGCGAGTTAATCAATCTTTGCTAAAGTTACCCTTCTGATGGAGGGCGCTCTTTATCGTGTGAAATATGCGATGCCGCCACCAACCAGCAAGTGCATGCATCTGTCGGCAAGTATAAGGCACAGCAACAGAACTTGAAAGCCGGACAATGTAGTGCACGTGACGCACCGACGCACCGTCGGTTGGTAGTGGTACCTGTGATTCCCGTTCACTGGCCTCACACACATCGAACACTCAAAACCACTGTAGTTTAGCTCGCTCCGGAGCTTGTTGCACTTCAAGATATGTGCTGCTCTTCATGCAGTTTTCAGTGCTAGTAATAGACAAGCTGCAGTTCCCTACACTGCATGAATACAGCCTCTCCAGGATATGGAAGAGTTACAGTAAGATCGTGTTATACTAGTATATGGAAGAGTTCTCTACACTGAATGAATACAGCCTCTCCAGGATGAAATGGAAAAAAAAAAGGATAGACAAACAATGGTATTCTCTCAAGAAAACAAAACACTATAATCGTGTGACATCGAAGTTTCTGCTAGTCCTGTGGGTGGATTTAGGTGCCGAGTCTCCCTAATCAATCAATTCTTCAGTCTCCCCACTGGATCCAACCAATGGGGAAAAGGCGTGGAAGCACCAAACAGGGTGTTTGTTCCAGATCCATAGAAAGCAACCAAGTTACCGATCTCACATGGTATTCGTTCCAGATCGCCTGCTCAGCATGCCACCATAATCAGAGCCATACAGTATGGGTCACAAACAGCTCAAGCAACAAGTGGTAAGTAGAAAATTGGAACCTTAAATTACTAAGATTATAGATTTGAACCTATTTTGCACCAATTAATTCAATGCTCGACAAACTGCATATTGTAATCATGAACTGATCATCCACAGCTAGATAGAGACAGTGATAGACAATGTACTAAACAAATTCAAGTACTGTCAATCAAATAAGTAATAGTAATAACTACAAGTGACCAAAAATCTCTCGTTTTCTTTCTTTGACATGTTCGACACAAATCTTTGCATCCTTCCCCGTGTGTTTATTTGCCTTGCTACCACCAAATCAAGACAAGAAATGAACAAATTTTGCATCAAACATGTAAAGGATCATCACACATTTTGATACACTAGACAGTGGAAGAGACCGAACTTCGTGGTCGGTTGGATCAGATCCGCCGCACCTCTAGTTCTGGTTATCACTCTTGTGGTCGCCGTGGGAATTGCGCTCCTGCAGCAGCGATCCGGCCTCCTCGTCGGCCTGCGCCGCCTTCTTCTGCGCCTCCTTGGCCTTGAGCGCCTGCAGCTTGACGTGGTTGTAGTAGCCCACGCCGAGGAAGGCGATCCCGTAGCCGAAGAGGTTGATGGGGGTGACGGTGTCACGGATGACGGACCAGGAGAAGGCGATGAGCAGCCAGTCCTTGACGACGCCGGCGACGTTCATGGTGAGTGCGGAGGTCTTGCCGACGAGGAGGAAGACGGCGAGGTTGAGCGCGAAGGCGCAGAGCGAGTTGGTGCCGAAGATGAAGAAGTCCGGCTGGAAGGTGCCGACCTCGCGTAGCCTGGGCAGCTCGACGAATGCCCACGGCACGACGAGGAAGCAGAGGCAGCAGGGCGCGACGTAGTAGAGCGAGGTGATGGGGTTGAGCGAGATGCCCTTGGATGTGAGGAGGATCTGGATGAGGACGAGGCGCGTGGCCTCGAACGCGACGGCGGCGAGCTGCAGCGCGACGCCGCGGACGTCGAATCGCGCCTCCCCGTATGCGGCGATGGCGACGCCGAAGGAGATGGAGAGCATGTTGAGCATGGCGGAGGACTTGAAGGTCTCCTTGTTGAAGAGCACGCCGATGGAGTAGACGGCGACGGGCATGAGCGCCTTGAGCATCTGGATGAAGGAGACGGAGAGGTAGATGTAGGCGGAGTTGGAGAACCAGAGGGAGAGCGAGTAGAGCGCGCCGATGGGGACGACGGAGGCGACGTAGAGCTGCGGCGTCATGGCGGGGGAGGAGGGGAGGTCGACGACGCGGAGGACGCGGACGAGCGCGACGGCGAGGGAGGAGCAGAAGGCCATGTGCACCATGGTGAGCGAGATGGGGAAGGGCCAGTTGTACATCTTGGGGTCGAGGATGTACTTGTTGTAGACGATGACGGAGAAGGAGAGGAAGATCCACACCGCCACGTACATGTACGACACCAGCACCTTGCGGAGCACCGACTCCGACATGCCGCCCACCTCGCCGCCGCCGGCCTCCTTCGCCATGGCAAGTGTTTCCTCCGGTGAGGTTGTGTGAGTGGATCTGGGGAGGTGTGTGTGTGGGAGATCTGAGGAGAGTGAGGAGGAAGATGCGGATCTGGGAGGAGGACTGGAGGAGGTAGGTGGTGGGGGGAATTTTGAGCGGGTGGGTGCGGTGGGTTCTTGCAGACTTGGGACTTGAGGGATGGGGGAGAAGGGCCACGTGGACAATTAGCACTGCTGCTGCAGCTTTGGGGGCCATTTTATAGGGGTTTGGGGGTGCTTTGACTCGTTTGATGATGGCCCCCGCCCGCCTCTTGGGCTCGGAGCCTTCTGAATCCATGCCGTTTGGGTCCGGTCGGTCGGTCAAATGACGCGTCGTGGCGATGGAACGGAACTCTCTCTGTTCTCTTGTGTAACGTGCTCATGAGCTTGGTGTACTGTGCATAACCTGGTACTGTAGCAGGGGTGTGCATTGGCTTTTTTCTTTTCTTTTTTTCAACGGTGTGGGGTTAGGATTGTACTACGAATGTACGAATGTACTCAGGGTTTCTAAAACCGGTCCAAACACGGTAACCTGTTCGCACTAGTTTGTCTGTTTTCGGATTCGAATTTCAGACGTAGTTAAATCTTCAATGAAATTTAATCAGTTTTAACCAGTTTTTGACAAAATTGGTGGCCTTCGGTAAACCATGTTTGTACTTACCGTCATACTAGTTACCATAGACTTAGGCTGATGTGCACTCTAAGCTTAGCGGCGGCTGAGAGCCTGTTAGTTTTGGTTCTAAACTAACCTCATAATCAAGATTGTGTCAACTTCAGTACTTCACGATCCATCGAAGCATGCTTCTAGTGCATGTCTTTAACAAAATGGTTTCAGAATGTAAAGTAACCAAATAGCATCCGTTTTCACAAATCACAATCTAGCTTGTGAATTCCATAATCTATGATTCAGACCGCACAATCTAAACGCAAACAAACATGGCTCGAGGAACGCAAAATAGAGAATCAGAATTGTGTTTATATGCTACGTACGAGAAATGTGTGCCAAGGAGAGTGATGCTTCGATCAACTTAAATTAAGTGATCAGGCCTACTAAACTTATTGTTCATTATAATTTGAAGCTTTGGCTTCCATAATTTCCATTTGCTTCATCCAAAATGGGTGCATATAATACCCTGCACGCTGCCGCTAAATCTCAACCGCTGTTTCAGACCTCACTGTTTGCCCTTTCGTAAGCACAGGCTTAGAACATTTTCTGATCCGGCATGTTAGTCCCCTGCTGCAAAAGTTAGTTTAATGACATCCAGCATGTGATTTTCCCCAGCGAATAGAATTAAGATCCGAACAGTGTGGCAGGCAACCGTCGTCACAAACGACAGGATGTCGGTGTCAAGAAGTGTTCAGCTCGGATATTTTACTTTTGGGAAGCGAGGAAATCACATATATTATCATGCGTGAATTCTAGAATTACGGTCGCAGACAGCCACCGTTAGATTCTTGATTGGATCTAATATTGCTCCATCGCGACGACGACGTGGTTACACGTTGCCAAAGTCAATGTGGCTCCTTTCAGATTCCTAGTCCTTATTACATTTTTTTTTCTTTTTTTGGGCGAGACCTCGTCATTACAGTTAGACAAAGGGAACAAAGGAACAAAGGAGAAGACAGGAGCAATTTCGGCAACACGGGACTTGTTTCGTAACGCCTTCGTACCCCCTTCTCTTCGTACGTGTAGCACCGTCCTTTCTAAAGAAAGCTTTCTGAATTCGATGTTCACTCGTCAGTGGCAAGAACATGCGTACTGACCGTCTTTTTCAAAGGAAAAGTTTGCTGGCTTTACAATTACAGTGTGGAACCATATGGATGAACAGCCATCATCAGCCTTGTTTGTGCAAATGGTGCCAAACGGGCTCAGCTCGAGCCGCCCGCCACCGAAACCGGACTGCAGCACGCGTGTACGCGTCCGTCTTGGCCTGAATTCTTGGGAAGATCCACCGCTCCAGAACAGATGCCCTCAAAATCATGACGGCATCAGGACCCAAAGATAAGCATAATCTGGACGAATCGGAACTAGCGTCCAAATACCTTTGCCTGGCTTGGTCTGAACCTGATGTCGCAAAAATTGATGAGCTTCCCGCGAAGAATGATGCCAAAAACTGCTTTCAAACGGAAGAAATCTTGCTGCACAGAGCGATGCATGGGCAGACTATCGAGTCGCCATTGCGCGCTGTCTGATATTCCAGGTTTGCATTGCAACCCATCAGATCTGACTGGCTTCCAACAAATGTGCTGCGCACCTAATTCAGACAGGAACCCTTCCTCCGTCCAAAGCGTGGGCTTCCACACCGTGCCGAACCCAAGGAAGTGGACCAGTTTCAGTGAGAAGGCAACACCCGATGTTGGTGAGGCGCCGATCACGCGTGAAAAAACGAGACCAATTTGGTGCGGTTCGGCGAGATAGACAAGTCAAGCGAGCGCGACCCGGGGCGATGGCCTTTGTAGCGAGTGAGTGTTCTGTAGCGCAGCTCGGCGCAGGAAAACCATCAGATTTCAGAAGAAGACGCGCGAGAGGTTGGTGGCCAGCGTGCGTGAGTGACGCCCTGATGATGAAGTCGGCGAGTGTGGTGGACCTCCCTCCGCGCGGGCGGGGGCGAGATGAGATGAGATCTGCGATGCAAGGCATCGTGGGCTTGCTCTTCCGCGGGCATATTCCCATGTGAGTCGCCCTGGACATCGCAAGTCGCGAGAGCTCGCGATCGGTGATTACTGTGAAGACGACTTTTGCGATCTGGCTCAGCCTTCTTTTGGATAATACAGCAGTGTGACGAACCGGGTGCTGATGATGTGTGTCTTTGGAAAAGATGGCCTTTTCGTGTCCCGTTCGTCAGAAGTTTCAGAGTTGCAACGAGCAGCGAGCTTTTGTATTTTATCCCTACATGGACAGGCACGATCCAACTGCTCTGTGGATCGATGATGTGATTGTGCTTGATGCAGCAGTTTCATCGTAAAGTATACCTGAAACGAACGCCATCAGTTGCACGAAAGGTTTTCTGCAGGTAAGAAGTTATTGTCTCTGATAGAAGGGAAGAGAGGCGTGTGGTAGTAAAATTTGTACGAGGGAAAATTTTGATAAGAGCACCAAGATGTTACAGTATTGTTGTGCAAGCTACTCCTACTTATTCTGTTCTCGGCGGCAGAGTTTTGTTTACTTGATGAGGACAGGCTATCCGATGTTCTGAATTTGCTCCTGCCGTTTCAGTTTTAGTGCACCACTAAAGTATCCTTCATCAGTTGTCATCATTGTACATGCTGGTGAACTTCACAATCACATGGGTTGTATACGTATACGTGTGATAGTAATGTTCCAATATGTAGGACTTGAGTAGACATCCTTTTGCCAATGTTTTTCTTCAGTCAGCACGCGCCGGGAGTAAAGTCGCTGCATTCTCTTTCTGAAAGATCACGTCAGTGCAGTGACAACATGAACCCTGAGCCTATGCCTCCACTGTTTCCCTACAGTGAAAGACACAACATGAGCAGATGGATTTGTGTCAAGCTTGACTAGTGTCCACACAACTGAAAATGACATCGCAACAGCGACGAAAATGATCGGTTCTATTTCTACTATCTCTTCAATCTTTTCATGTATAAAAAGAGGACATGTGTTGATGAAACTGACACATTCTTGTGGCTTTCACGCTGCAAATAAATGATCAAGCAACATCATCAGACCATCTGATTCCAGCATGGGCCTTTGCAGCATGTCGTGGAAGCCATGCTAGTAGTTGCATGTCTGTAGGCCGCCGAGCTAAGCCGCACACGGCACCATCAGGCCCATCGTCTTATCGATCAAAGGCAACAAGCCTGGGATAGATTACAAGCCTGTGGAGGAGATGCATCACGTAGAATCCTGCCGGAGTCTACACCGTAGTTGCCAGTCACGAGTCACGACGGTTCCAAGGCTCAACGGTGGCCTACGCGGATGATTTCTTTTCTCTTGATGAGGATAGGCTATCTAAATCTGAATCTGCTGCTCACAATAAGTTTCCCTCAGTAATTCTGATCATTAGACATCCATAACGATCCACAACTGTCATGCAACAAACAAGTTGCATTCACCATAACGATCCATAAAACTTAACAACCAGCGCATAGCATTCAAACAACATAATAGATCATGAAACATAGAGGTTCATACAAGCTCAACGTGAGCTTTTGAATCGTCGATTGACGATCTCTTTCTGTACGTACTGGTAGTATTGTTGTTGTGGCCCAGACATGCCACGGAGGTCCATTGCCATAATTCTCTCTTCTTCTAACATTATCTTCAAGTCTAACTCTTTGCTCCTCAACTCTAATTCTTTGCTCTTTAGCTCAAGATTTGTCTTCTCATTTGCAACTTTCATCTGCTCTAGTGCAACCCTCTCTTTTTTCAGGGCAGATGCTTGTTCGCGTCTATCATCTTTCTTGGGCTCTTTCTCTGCATCTGCCTTCTTTGCCAACATATTATCCGATGCCTCCATGCAGACAACATCTCGAGCTACTTGTAATTTTTCCTTCTCCCCCTTCCTACCCACTGATATCATAGGTAACTCATAATCTGGAGCTGGAACCTCACTATCATCAGGAGTGGATGTACAAGGACTTGAATTGGGGGTTGTCTTTTGTCTTTTCTGAGACGATTTCTGAGATGTGAGCTGAGATGACCTATCAATCCACTTTTGTTGGTTCCTTAAGAGCCTCCAGCAATGCAGAAATCGAAACGAGTAATTGTTCTTATCTTCAGACTTGTACAAATTACATGCCTGTATAATCTGTACAATCAAAAATGTCACGTTAAGCCTTCAGGCTCCATATGAGGTTACAAGCAAGCTAAAGACATAAACTAACCTTATCTTCACTTGACAGCTCGCTTGGCGTTCTAGCCTCAATGCAACTTAGACATTCAGAGAACTTGTGAACACAGTCTTGAATCGTAGACCAACGATTCATGATGGAGTTTTGATTACGTTCTGAGTTGAAGGTCTTGTTGGCGTGAAAGTAATCAAAAATTCTTGTCCAATATCTCGAACGGTATTGATCCATGCCAGGAACTGCATCCATACTGGTATTCAGCCATGCCTGCACCAACATTTCATCTTCCTGCTCGCTGAAATTTTTTGTTCTTTTCCCATGTGCTCTCACAGTGGGAGTAACTTCTTCAGCTGACAACAGCTCCTGAGGTGGGCTACTCTGATCATTGTTATCATCCCAATCTAGTGGGTCGTTCCCCTCATCTATCAAGTTAACAACATAACCATTTCCATCCATAGCAGCTCCTACAAAATCCATAACAATGTCATATCATCAGTTCGTAGACATGTTACAAATTAAGAAAAAAAAATTATATGCAATTCATAACAGGTGTATATGCAAAAGAACATGTCTGCTTTCAGGAACTGGCAACCAGATACAATATGATTATATGATGCACTCATTCTTGAAATCGAGGGAAAATCAGAAGCCACAGTCATCAAAATTCAGTCCACAGTTAAAAGGTAGGGTTCAATCTTATCAAATTTCTGAAAGCACTAAACCAGGCATTTAACAATCTCTTTTTTCTTAGAACAAATTATACGACCTCTAGCTATGATTTGCGCATAGATATCCAAATCTCTCAGAGACAATCTGAAGAACATCTGTGCAACTAAGAGAGCGTGTGAGAGGATTAGGGATAGATAGAATGGCTCCAGGAATGATCCAATCCATTGGATTGATACAGGATTAACAGAGCGGATGAGTGGATTAGGGATAGAGAGAATGGCAAGGTGGAGTAGGTGAGGGTTCCTCCTTACCAGACGCGGGCAGGCAGAAACGGTAGGATCGATCCTGAAAGACCTCGAATGGAAGGAGTAGAGGACGGCGAGACGAGACGGCTGGGCTGGGGGAGGGCTCCGACTGCGGTCGTGCTGCGGGAAAGCTCCGGCGACGGCCGGAGGAGGGGGTCGCGGGTGGGGGCCGTCCAGCGGCGGCAGCGGACGGAGGCGCGGATGGGCGGCGCAGGGCCGGGGGGTCGTCGTTGCTGCTCCTCCGCGGATCGGCGGATGCAGGCGTTGCCGTGGGCTGTTGAGCGCCAGGCCGACCCGACAGATGGGCCGCAAGAGGAGGCCGAAGCAGAGTTGGGTACGTTGCGCGCCCCGGCCTCACGAGTCACGAGAAACGCACGATCGCAAATTCGCAATTCTGGACAGACTCGTCCGCTTGCGTCCACCTTTTATAAGGACTTTGATGCGTATGCATCATATTGCATGTCTACTTGAACTCCACACCAAATTGTGTTACGCGAGAGACGATCATCTCACCAGCCCTCGACATGGTGGACACGCCGGCTCCTCGTCTCCAATCTTGGGCCAGCCTCGACGCCAACCTCCTCTCATGCGTCGTCGACCGCTGCACGCTCCAAGACTACGCCTCCTGCAGCGCCGTCTGCCGCTCGTGGTGCTCCGCGCTCCCGCCGCCGCTCTCGCAGCCCCTCGCCGTCCTCCCCGCGGACGCCACCGCGGGCCACCCTGTGTCGATCGCGGCCTGCTTGCTCCACACGCGGCGCTGGCACAGGCTCCCCGGCCTGCACCAGCCGACCGGGCTCAGCGCCGCCGACTGCCGCTGCGTCGGCGCGCGCGACGGCTGGGTCGCTATCGTAGCCGGCGACGCCGCAACGGGCGGGTCCGCCATCCTGTTCAACCCCTTCACGGGCGAGGAGATCGCGCTGGACGCGTCCCTGTACGAGCCCGGCCAAGATCTCGCGCCCAAGATCGCCTTCGCGCCGAACCCCACGCCGCACGACTTCGCCGCGGTGAGTCTCTGCAGGCCCAAACGGCTCGCGGTGCAGCGGTCGTGCTACGGCGGCGGCTCGTTCTGCGCCATCGAGGACACGGACGGGTTCATGGACGGGGCCGTACTGGTCGACGTGGCGTACGGCGACGACGGCAGGGTGTACTGCCTCGCGAGGGAGGGCCAGGTGTACGTGATCCACTTCACACGCCGCCGCCGTGGCAGCCGCTCATCGCCAGCCGTCGAGGTGCAGCAGCTGCTGAGCGGGCGCCTCGGAGCCGACGCCTTCCCGCCACCGTACGACGCCATCTCCCAATTGACGGACGCCAAGAACCTGGTTCTCTGCGACGACGGCGTTCTGTACCAGGTGTGGAGGCGGCCGACCGGCTCAAGCCCTGCCACCGTCGACGCGCCGGCCGGCCCCGGCGGGAGGATGCAGCTGCTGCCGGCTCACGTGCACGAGGGCGACGTCTTCGTTCTGAGGTACAACCCGACGGGCTGGCCGCGCTGGACCGTGGCCGACGGGAAGGATCTCGGTGGCAAAGCGATCTTCGTCGGGATGAACGACGCCGTGATGGCGCTCGGCGATAGCGTGCACCCGAACAGCGTCTACTACTGGGACAACGCTGGTGTGGGAGATTACAGCCCCGTGGTGTACAGCTTGGCAATTGGATCCTCTGTCCGGTGGCCGGCGGCGACCGGGGGTTTCTCGAGTCCCGTGTGGTACTTCATGCCCCAAGACCAGAGCCGCCGCGTGGAAGCGCCGGACATGGAGTCCACAATTTCTCATGGGGAAGCTACTCGTCCGGAATATGATGACGAGGAAGATCCGCCAGCTATACTCCTATATCATAGGTTCTGCTCCAAAAAGAATCGTACATATGGCTTGTCCAGTTATTTGGATTTGCACGACGATGTTAGTAAAATTTAGACTTTGTTTTAGTGCTTGGCTTTCATTATATTCAGCTCAGATGTGTTGAATGCTTTATGTAGGATAATTGTTTGGCTTTTGCGTGAAAATAATTGCATCACTTCCAGATAGGTATGTTAGTCGAAATATACGAGCACCTATTCCTGGTTGGCAAAAATTCAGTTTTGTTATGGTCAAGTTCTGATACATCCGTTCTGGTTTGCTGAAAGTCCCATTTTATCAATCGTAACAACTGACACGCTAAGTTCAGGTTTATTTTCGAAAGCATGTCAGGTTTCAGTTGAACTTATCGATGTTTAGGCTCATAATCGAATGGCTGTGGTTGCTCTTTTGTGGTTGCAGGTTCTCTTTTCTGTATGTAAAGATCGAGTAACGTAGGGGTGATTTTATATTTTGATGTGTTACACAGCCGGCACCTGATCTTATAACTTAGTCGCTGCGTTTGTACCGAAACATGTTTCTAACAAATTTTACCTGAAAAGGGCATTAGTTGGTGCTTGACTGCTTGTTCCCGCAAAACTACTATTCAAAGTCAGAACGATAAGGTGTTGGTGTCAAGTACTGAGAAACAGAGGAAGTGTTATGTCCTGAAGCATGGTAGTAAAATATGATTTGCGAAATAGCGAAATAATATAATAGTAGTGGTAGTAAGTAAAATTTCGTGTCAAAAAGCGTGCTCTCCAACGGTGCTTGCACAGTTCATAACTGACAGATGCACACTTTATTCTGACGAAATTCGGATCCAAGAGAACACACTATCAATCGTCCATGCACAGTTCATTGCTGACAAATAACCAACCATGCAGATGCATCTAAAACTTAATCTAAGCACTATTTCTTCAATGAACTGAACTAACTAAGCACTATTTCTTCAATGAACTGAACAAGCCATATGCTAACCTAACCTAAGCACTATTTCTTCAATGAACTGAACTACGCTCTTGTTCAGAAAACACGACGCCTTAATTTGGTCCGAAGGGTCCCTGCTGCTCACGTCTCTTCCTCGATAGCTCTACCATGTCTTCCATTGCCCGTGTCCGGAAACCAGACCCAAAGCTCGGCGCCGGCGCCCCCGAGACGAACGAAGATGCAGGTGCCCCGCATGATGGAATTGGAGGAAGGGCCCCGAACGGACTTGGACAGGATACTCCGGGCGCAGGTGCTCCGAACATAGAAGGGCCACCAAACCCGGCACATGCTCCGACCCCGGCCCCTCCTCCGTAGGAGGGCGGCGCCCCCACGCCTGGCACCGCGGACCCGAAGAGCTGCACCGTGGACGCCCGCTGCTGCGCGTGCGAGCTTATGCCGGCGAGCAGGCACGCCCGCCCGGTCTGCTCGTACTCGCGCCGGCTCGCCACGCGCGCGCTCATCTCGCGCAGCTCCGCCACCAGCGCCGCGTACCTCGCGTCGCCGGCGAGCCCCGCCGCTGCCGACGCCTCCTGCCGCCGGTCCAGGATCCGCGCCGCCTCGGCGTGCTCGCCGCGCTCCGCCGCCGCTTGCGCCGCGGCGATGTCCTCGGCGGCCTCCACGCGGAACCGCTCCCGCGCCACCTCCACCGACGGCTCCGTGTCCGCCGCCACCACCACCGGCCTCTGCACCACGGCTTCCTCCTCGCCGGTGACGTTCACCAACAGCCTGGTTGCCGCGTTCCTATAATTGCAGCTCACCTTGATCAACCGTGTGACGCCGCCGTCTCCGGCACCGTCCCCTGCAGCGACTGGCACGCTCAGGAACAGCAGGATGCGCCTCTCCTCTTCCGCGTACATCATGCCGAAGTATACCGACGCGACGCGGCCGTCGTCTCCAACGCTGCTTTCGTAGTGGCCGGACTTGACCGCCCGGATCCGCACGCTGGGATGCAGGCACTCCACGGCGAGGCGCGCCTCCTGCACGGCGACGGAAAGGAGCCCGCCAATGCACTGCGCGAACGAGTCCTGCACCACGGCCTCGTTCTGGATGAAGGAGAACGTGCCGCCGGTCGCCTCCGCGATGGCGTGCATCGCCGCCGCGTCGTGGTCCGTGCCGAATCCGAACGTGTGGACCGGGGAGCCCCGGTCGCCCGCGCCACGCCTCAGGGAGTGCGGCACAAGGTTGATGTGGTCCCCGAAGTTAAAGGTGTCCTGGCCGTCTGAGAGCAGGATGATGCTGGCGACGGCGTTCCGTTGCCGGCGGCCGTCGAGCACCTCGGCGGCGACGCGAAGACCGTCTCCAATGTTGGTTGCGCTCTCGACATAGAGTGACTCGACGGCGCCCTTGGCTATGGCCTTCCCAGCGTCCGACATGCGAGTCAGACCAGTTATGCGACGAGCGTTGGTCGAGAAGGTCACGACGCTGAGCCGATCGGCGGAGCTGAGGTTGTCGATGACGAAGCCCATGGCCTGCTTCAGCAGCTGCAGCTTATGGCCAGACATGCTGCCGCTGACGTCGAGCACCGTGACGATGTCGAGCGGCGCGCGCGCCACGGCCCCGGCGACGGCGAGGGGGGCCTTGGCGTTCACCATCACCACGAAATTTTCCTGGGCCGCGTCCCTCGCGACGGCCGGGTGCTCGCAGTGCGTCTTGAGGACGAGTACTCCATTGTGCCCTGGTTCCTGGACGGCGTTATCTCGGCCGTCGACCGGTATCTCCACCGGCTCGTCGTCATTGAATGTGCCGAAGGACGATGATGCATGTCGCTCAAACGGGGACCACTGCGGCGGCCTGGAAAAAGCGTTGAACGGCGGCGACGGCGTCAGCTGCATGGACACCACGTCGCGCCACACCGCCCTGCAGACCGGGCAGGTGCCGCCGGAGATGCAACGTAGGTGGAACGTGTGGTTGCACTCCGACGTGACGGCGGCCTGTCCGCGGCATATAAAGCTGCTGCAGACGGAGCAAAACGGCGGCTGAGGCCCAAACAGGCTTCCCCCGAAGGATTGCGACGACGACGTCTGCGCTCCGGGGAAGTCGAAGGAGAAGGGGCTCCTCGAACTCGTCTGCGCCGACGATGTTCCAAACACGCTCGTCTGGAAGGCTGGAGACGAACTGAACGCGAAGGAGTTCCCCGTCGCGGGCGGCGGCGGCGGCACGTGTCCAAACAGCCCCGTCGCGGAGGGCTGCGACGGCGCCGGAGGCGTGGCGAAGGAGAAGGGGTTCGCCGGCGCCGCGGCGGAGGCCACGGCCGGCGTCTCGCTCCACCGAGCGTGGCAGGCGGGGCAGCCGGCCCTCCCGTTGACGCACCGGACGTGGAACGTGTGGTCGCACTCCGACGTGAGGGCGGCCTGCCCGGGGCCCATGTCGCCGCGGCAGGCGTCGCACCGGCTCCTGGTGTTGGTCGCCATGTTCTTCCGAGGCTTGTTCGATCGATCTGGGCAGAGGCACCTCTCGCACGCTCGTATTTAAAGGCGCGGGGACTGCGTAGCGTGAGAACGAAGCAGAACAGAGGAGGCGACGTCGGTTACGCTGGTTTGAGAGGCGGCGCCGCTCCCGCTTGCATGGAAATCTTTTTCCGGGTTTGGGACTTGGGAACGGTGTTGAGCTCTTGGTTTCCGTTTTACGCACACTCGAGACCTTTCCGTGCAACAAAAAAACAAAAACAAAGACTTCCTGCTGTTTGTACAGTCGGACACAAAAGAGCTCGTGTGGCCCATACAAAACACGACGGCGCCAGAATGCAAACCTGCAGAATCAAGATGGCCTAGTCGCGTCACCCGGTTACAACAAGCTCTCGGCAGTTGGCGGAGCCAGGATTGGCTAACAAGAGGGTGCTAAGCAACTGGTTTAGTGCTAAGCAGGTGTTAGTATGGTCAAAATTATACCCACTTATGGAAAAAGCTTGTAGCTTTAGTGGTTACAAGAGTCTCAGTAACACTTGAGGTTCTGGGTTTGATTTCTGGTGGGAGCGAATTTTTTATGATTACAGCGAGGCGTCAGTGGTGACTTCGTCAATCTAGAGAATTGACCGGTTCAGTCTTCGAAGATGCTCATAGAGGTAGGATTTACCTAGTTCATAGGGGTGAGTGTACATGCGTTGTGAGTGTCTATGTTGTACTGTACAATTACAAAAAAATATACTCAATATCTTTAGACATGGGGTATTTCCTTTGGACATAGGGTGCTTGGCTATAGCTCCACCCCTGGCGGTACAGGTGAACCATTTTATGTGGACAATTTAAGTTGCACATCGTGTGCATTCAACGGTGGACATGCATTGCTACCGTTTGAATGCATATAATATGGGGTGTGGATAACATATTCACCTTTGGTTGTGCGCATTTTACATTTAGTAGGTAGTACAATCATCAATAAAGATATATCTCCATACTAGGCGCAATTATAGCCTTGGAGGGCCGGGTCACTGAGCTTCGGTTGACGATCTGCAACCGTCTCTTAAACTACACACAACTTGTCACCGTTGCTAATTCCCTATAAAGGGTGATTATAATGGTGAATTAGCGAAGACCAACTTTATCATGGTAAAGTAATGAAGCCGACCCCGTTAATGGTAAAATTGCAAAAGTCTCGTTGCATGGTGAGTCTTTTTTCCCCCTTGCAGATCGTCTTTGCCGAGGAGTCTATGTGGCGTGGCTAGTCCGGAACAACACGTCATTTGTGACATAGCCTTGCTCTCGTGCATGATATATAATTCAACATAATGGCTGGCCAGTACTATATATCGGGTGAATTAAGTGTGTGATTTTTACGAGCATATCCTTCCCCATTTCTCTCCATCTCTTCTTCTCCTCGCAATTGTGGGGTGAATTTAACATGCAGTTAGGCAAAGTGAACAATCTTTAAATGCATTCATATATGAAGCATTTGTTGGCATACCGGTTATACTCCCTCCTTCCCCAATTAGTTGCCGTTCTGCCACAGCAGGGTGGAGAGGAAACTTTTGTTGAAATTACTAAAATGCCCTTATTAACTGAGATTCCCAACGAGCAGACCAAAATATTTGTTTATTTGGTGGCAGTGGACGCCACAGCTCCTGGCGGGCTAGTCCAAAATCAAATATGGCGCCATGCATTTGGCCTAGAATAAAAAAACCAACCAGCATACACGTGGCACAAGAAATGGCCACAGCCGCCAAACAAATTCAACATTCCAGTGAGGCAACTTCACGGCAATAAATACACACCCGCGAACACTACTCCAGTTCCAACATTTGCATCCTTTCAACAACACCAGGCAGCCACAAAACACACACACCCCACACATGGCCATAGATCTGAATGGGCCACCATTGGAGGGAGATCAAGATGGCCTACTGGAGCATGAGCTTCTGGCCATAGATCTGAATGAAGTGGTTGTGGATGAGCAAGATGGAGTTCCTCCTGTGCATGAGCTACATGAGTATGATAAAGTGAACCTGCGTCAAGGGGGGGGGGGGGGGGGGGGGGGGACCATGAGTTGTACCCTTTTGATCTAAACATTACACTCGGAGATGATGACGAAGAAGGAGGTCTGCAGCCAGGTATGTTTTTGAATGAAATGCTCCTAGTTTTCTTCCTCCCTTCTTTAGCTGCCTAATATATCATGAAATGCCCTTGCAACTAGTTGTGTTCATCCAGTTCCTAAAAAAACATATTTGATTTCTAAAGTGCTGCCAGCTATCAGAGCAAAATGGCCCAGAGAACATGCACACAGGACTATATGGATTCAGCAGGATAATGCAAGAACACATGTACCTGTGGACGATCCGGACTTTGCTCGTGCTGCAGCAGAAACCGGACTTGATATCCGCCTCATTAATCAGCCGCCAAACTCACCGGACTTGAATTGCCTTGACTTAGGCTTCTTTGCTTCACTCCAATCGCTGACAAGCGATACGGATTCTTGGAATATGGATGAGCTAATCAGTAATGTTATCGAGAAATTCAATAATTATGATCCAGCACTTCTAAATAGAGTATATCTGACCCTACAAGGATGCATGATTGAGGTCATGAAATCTGGTGGAGGAAACAAATATCCCATCCCTCACATGAACAAGGAAAGGCTGGAAGAGCTAGGCATTCTACCAGATAGGCTCAGTTGTGATCGCGAGTTATATGAGACTGCAGTTCAGTCTTTGGCCACATAATTCGGGGCTAAATCAGTGCAAGCTTTTGTACGTAGTTGACCGGACAGAGGAAGCTTTTGCAAGTAAGTTAACCAGTCCAAGCTTTTGTAACTAGCTGACCGGACAGATGAAGCTTTTGTAAGTAGCTACAAATCAATGCATGCTTTTGTAAGTAGGTAAATCAGTGCATGCTTTTGTAAGTAGGTAAATCAGTGCAAAGCTTTGTAAGTAGGTAAATCAGAGGTGTCTTTTGTAAGAATATAATTAAGTACTTATGTAATGCAACTGGGAAGCTATATTAGTCACTATATATATGTTATAAATCCACACATCATTTTCTGTTTCATTTGTAAAAGTAAATCACGTAGTACATGGGCATCAGATGAGCACTAATCAGCCAAATGTGAGCACCACTAATCAGCAAAATGTGAGCATGGACGAGTTCTGACCAAACAACAAATGTTGGTTTCAGGTTTCAGGTTGATATCAGTATGTAATAGATCAGTGAAGTAACATGTACGTCAGAATCTGAGACACTAATTGATGTGCTACGTGCTGCTAATGTAATGTAATTTATCGTATGAAAATTCAATACATTGCAGTCCGATGTTTTCCAAATGTTGACGAGCATCTCTAATCGCATTTAAGCTTCGACCACTGTGTATTAACCTGCAATGCATGTCGAGGTCCGAGGATGAGCGAGAGAATGTTGGGGTGCCGGAGCCGCGCGGCCTCCGGGTCGTCCTCCTCCTCGAGGCCGGCCATGCCTCCCTCCACGATGCACGGGCCTTGGATGGCATCTGTGCCCGAGCCGCCGTGCTTGCTGGCCGATGGAGAAGGCCACGTCATCCGGCCACGGGCCACCGCGTCGTTGCATCCCGGCCCGCAGTGCCGAGGAAGGAGCTCCCGCCATGGACTCCTTCACCGGATCTTCCAAGACGACGCGACGCAGACCTCCCGCCGCCATCTTCCCCTCCACCATGAGCTAGCCGTTGTGGAATCCAAGGCCAAGGCGCAGCTTGCCACCGCGGGATCGAAGGCCAAGGCTCCGCGCAGCTCCACGCCATCCCTGCGCCGCACCACGCCGTCGCTGCGCAGCTCCCCGACATCGCCGCGCGCCTCCGCCCGGCCGCTGTCCAGGTCGCCACCCGTGCAGATCGAAGACGATTTGGCCGGGGAGGGAGAGGATTTGCTAGGGGAGTGAAGAGAGGGAGCCGATTTGGTCGGGAAGGAGAAGGATTTGGCCGGATCGGGGAGAGGATTTCGTCTGTGGAGAGACAGGAGGAGAGACCGAGAGATTTTTTGTTTTCTCGTGGAGGAGACCGAGCGGATCAGACGGGTCGTGGGCCCGGAAGCGGCAGGCGACAACTATTGTGGGAAAAATGATTTTGTACGGAGCGACAACAATTGTGGGAAAGAGGGAGTACTTTTTTATGTACATTAATTTGATATAATATTTTAATAATTGGACATGTCAAACTTAGTTTAAAATCACACCATTTAGTTAAGCGCATGCTATATTGCGTGACAAAGAGTATGAATCTACGACACACCGGCTCGAGCTTCATGGCGATGGCTGTTAGCAAGGGAGGGAGAACACATCTCTACGTTGATCTACGGGCGAGAAAGGGACCACCGTGCCCTCCTCTTGTGGAGGCGCACGACCATCTCTAGCTGCGAGCTTCACAATAGAGAGGGGCGGCATGGTGGAGGGGTGCACATGCACCCTCAAAAGTATGAAATTTTTAATGGCAATGTTTAACCATATATGCACCCTGTTGAGTCTAAAATTATGCATCCTCAAAAAACTAAATAGCTTCTTTTTTATCTCTAGCTTCGCCACTTGCAGCGTGTGGTTGTGGCAGGGGAATGTGTGGATTAGAATTTGGTGAAAGAAACACACATACGTGTAACCTATTCAAGAGTCCTTACATTTCTCGATAAATGAAAATCTCTAGAAGTCTTTACATTACTTTACCGGTGCATATGGCTGTCGCTGGGACGGCATATGCGATGATGTCAATGGTTCCCATAGATGTGGTTCTGGACGGAAAACACCCTTGCATGTCGATGGGTATGTTCCCTCGACTAGTATGTTCTTCAAACCGTCTGCGCGAGACGCGTGTTTCAAGTGGTACACGTCTTACCTTCCAAAGACTCGTAAAGGTTGGAACGTCAACCATCACATGCACGGCACTGGATTGACGGCTAAGCTTCGAGAAGCTGGCACGGCGAACAGCCGGACAGATTGGCATAGCAAATCCGTCGGCAATGGAGTTTCTTGGACCAAATTAGCCATGCTTGTTACGCACAGGAGGCTCAAGTAGAACACGATAAAAGCGTACTTTTCCAACTGCTACCCTTGCATCCAATTCCCCTTCGGCCCTTCCCCGCAGGAGGCCCCAATAATCTTCGTTGACGGATCGTATCCTCCCCAATATCTCTGCTCCTGCTATAAAATCCGGCTCCAATCCAGCCCACCGAGATGCGGAAATATCGAGTCCTCGGTCTGGTTGCTGCTCTGCTAGTTTTGCTCGCCCTGATCGTGTCGTCCACTCGGATCGCAGAGCAAGAAGGGGAGGAGCAGGCGGCCATGGCGGACGGCGGGCCTGTGGTGGGCGGCGTGCAGGACGCGCCGGCTGGGACCGACAACGACCTCCACGTCAACGACCTCGCCCGCTTCGCCGTCGAGGAACACAACAAGAAGGCCGTAAGCCCCCGACCCCTTTTCTTTTGCCCCTCCCTGCGACCTGCAAGGTCCGATCGGATCTGTGTCCTGGAGCCTGGTTGTGCCGAGATCAGATCACAACCTGGTCGCAAATATTTACTAGCTACTAGCCGGTTCGTTTCCGTCGAATTAGACACTCTTCGCGAATAGTTGTAGTTTTGATTCCCTGAATTATGTGAATATATGCAGAAATTCTGGTGGTGTGAGGTTAAGGTGTTGAGGTAGAGGCTCGGTTAATCATCGATATAAGAATTGAGGAAACAATTAGGCTGCATATGAATTGATTTGATGGCCTGGAAATAATTTTCTATTGAATTGGCGTTACTTCTAGTTTACCTGGAATCCGTTGCCAGGTTTTGGTAGCTTGTGTAGTGCAGGAGAGTATTTATACATTACAATTGTTGGTTCATTAATCAGATGAAAGTTTCCCTCGAGAAAAATAATAAGATGGCAGATGAGTTCAATGTTGAGCAAGAGGGAGCGATTATTTGGTTTGCATGATGATCTCTAGGCTTTAGCCAGCCATTGCTGTTGTTCATCCACTAGTTATATTTCAACAAATGAGGCATTGGACTGGATTGGTAACCTTAACGTTGCCTTGTGCAGAATGCTCTGCTGCAATTTGAGAAGGTTGCAAAGGTGAAGCAACAGGTGGTTGCTGGCACGATGTACTACTTCACAATTGAGGCGAAGGATGGGGAAGACAAGAAGCTCTATGAAGCTAAAGTTTGGGAGAAGCCATGGATGAACTTTAAGGAGCTGCAGGAATTCAAGCCAGCTGAAGAGGGTTCCAGTGCTTAAGGTAGATTTTTCATGTTTTACATGTTATTAATCAAACATATTTCATCGATTTCATTCAGCAAAATAGCATATTGCTTGGTCAAATCACACAGTCAGATAATTTTCTTAATTCAACTTGTCCTCCTTCCTTATTTATCACTCATAAAATAGCCTTCTGAAGATTGAGTGTTGCCATATTAAATCTGCTAAAAGTTATCTTGAAAGGAACCTTTTTGTTCCATTAGCCTTTTCTTTTATCTTATCCTCAATAGCTGCCAGTACTTTTTGTTGCTGAGATCCTGCTCATTGTTCCTTCTTGATAATCCCTTCACCATTTTTATATAGAACATTAATCAATCAAAAACATAACTGTTGCAGGAACATGTCGTGATCTCGCAGTTGTGCCTGATGGTGGCTTGCAGAATAAAAGGCTGGTATGGGGTATTCAACATGCTATAGCATGCTCCCGTTGTGTAATATCATGAATAATAGCGCTAGTATGCTTATGAAAAGTGTATTGCCCATAGCTCTCATAATGGAACGAACTCAATACAACTCGCAATCGTGTCCTTGTGTTGGCCCGTTTGAACTTCGCAAATCAAAATTACTGTTATACTGACAATTTTATCTTGTTTCAATCGGGATGAAAAATACCTTGGTAGTATTGAATGCACTTAGCTCCATTTTTTGTATACCTCAGATAGCAAATATAACCAAGGTCAGATATAACCGAATCCTGAAGTAAGTTTGAGCTGGCTAACAGCGCTGGTACATGCGTCTAAGTTATTGACTATTGACCATAACTGTCACAATGGAATTCTGTCCGTTTAACTCACAATTGTCTATCGTTGGCTTGTTTGAACTTTGCAAGTTGAACTCACAATCAGGATGTTAATGATTCATCTTAATCATGATTAGTACTGACACTTGTAATTTCCACATGATAACCAAACGCTAAGCTAGTTTGAGTCATGATTACAATGAAACCCACCATTCCCCTCCCCCCCCCCCCCCCCCCCCCCCCCCCCCCAAAAAAAAAAAAAAAAACAACGTTTGTGCATTATTTGGAAATTTGATATCTCCAAAGGTGCAAGACTTGAGATAGTGAAATCCGTCATTCGTTGTTGGGGGCACAGACAGATTATTTTGTTCGTTACCACGTTATCATCTTTTGACTGGCAAATCAGTCTCCCATCCAATCTATACGACGTATGAGTCTCTGGTGCAAAATTGGCAGAACAAACTAATAACTATTGCGAGATGAAAAGAAAGTCGTACCTGCAACAGTGTCACTGACTAAACCAGTCTTAAAAGATTTTATTTTCCATCTGCATGTTAAGTTGATGAGATATGCCAATGCATCACAGGCTGTGTACGAATCCATATTTATTGTTCAGTCTTTGATCCTTGTATGTACCTCGTTTTCTTCCTCCATTGTTTTGTTTATCTTTTTTTTTTTGAGGGATTTTGTTTATCTTTTCTGATTGGGACGACAGTGAGGGATTGAAAAAGGGGATTCAAAATACTTCCTCCGTTTTTCAATACTTCTCACTTTTGACTTTCACTGTTACAACTTTGACTATTAATTTTTTATTAATGTGTAATTAAACTCTTGTAAATATATTATAGGACTAAAGTACTATATACACCACATCTAGCAATCATATATTTAATTTATATAACTAACTATTTTATAAGTTATTAAACGGTCAAAGTGTGAATAGTGCAGTCAACAGTGTCAATTATTTAAAAACAGAGGAAGTAAGATGCTGCATCATTGGTTCAGCGAGTGGGCCCAACTCACATTGTCTAGATTGGAAGTAAACTTGTCGTAGATTGGGTCGGGGATGCATTGGATGAGGCCCATGATTAGCCTATTGGGCTGGGCTCACGATTTTGTGTGTGATTATGCACGGCTAGTTTACGTTCTCCTTCTACACGCAAACTTTCACCGATCGAATCTTCCTCCATCTCGTTGTCGTCTCCTTATCGAGGCGTCAAGAACAATCCACGCGGCATTGTTGACCAAAGGCCAGCTTGTGCTGCCCCTCGCCGCATCTCTTCCGCCCCACAGAGGCGGCGGTCAGCCATGGCGGAGGACTCAAAGCGGTCAGCCATGGAAGAGAACTCAAAGCGGTTTCATGGAGGAAGAGGCAATGCGGAGGTGGCAGTCTGCCATTGAAAAGGAAATGCGGGCGCAGGCGTCCGACAGCGAGGACTTAAAAAAAATAGAAGCGACACTGGGTATGGTAGGCGACATCCGCGACGCGCCAGGGAGCGAAAACGACCCCGACATCATCAACATTGCCTGGTTCGCCGTCTCCGAGCACAACAACGCCGCTGTGAGGCCCCATACACCCAACAAGATGATGGCTAGATTTAGTTATTTCAGAGTTTCTATATCAAATATTTTTTTTTTCTATCTATACTAACCGTGAAGGCTTTTTTTTTAAATTTTTTTTTTTGAAAGTCGACGGGGGGGAGGAGAACTCCCCACCTGAATTCCATTTGCATGAATAATATGGCCCCTGACGGCCCGGTCTGAGTTACAAAGTAGTTGAAACAAGGCGAGAGATAAAGAATTTGCTACATGGGGTTAAATAGTGAACACCAAGACGAACTGATCATCGCTTCTTCACGCTTTAGGCGGCATCGCCAAAGAGCGGCTTCTTCCCTGCAGTTGTGGAAAAGCCGGGGCAGGCAGGGAACGGCTTCCCGGAACACGACCTCATTCCTGTGCTTCCACAATTGCCACAAGCAGAGGAGGGTGAGGCTGTCTCGGTGCTGTACCGGCGTGGACGCCGGCCATCGGAGGCGCCACGGCATGCGCGCTGAAGTATCCGGCTGGGGCTCGACGCCGATGGCGTCCCAGAACGACCGCGCAAAGGAGCAGCCAAAGAAGATGTGATAGGTGTCTTCCACTTCTGTGCTGCACACCTCACACTTGTCGGTGTCGATGATGTTCTTAGCATGCAAATTGGCCCGGCACTGCACCCGCTCCTGTACCACCAGCCATGCAAAAAACTGTACCTTTGGGGGTGCTCTGTTCTTCCAAACAAACTTTGCAAAATCACAGCCAGGCTCATTCGCGGACTTCACCAGCTTGTACACCCGAGATGCCTTTAGCTGGCCATTTTGATCAAGTAGTTCACTGCAGCGTTCATCCATGGCTTCACTGAGTTCAGTGCCGGAGATGAGTTGTTGTACTTCATCCAGCTCTGTTTCTGCCACTCTCGACAGCCGCGGCACCAAGTGTGCGCGGAGCCCATCAGCAAGCACGCGATGCACACTCGCCTCTTGGTTTGGTGCATGGCTGGCGAGCGCCGGGAAGACATCGGCAAGCCGGCCAATCTGCGGCCACCAATCATTCCAGAACGAAGTTGTTTTGCCATTGCCGATCTTTACAGTGGTGATTGCTTGGTACGTCGGTAGCAGTTGCCGTAGCGCTGACCAGTGGCTTCCGTCGAGTTCACCAGTGAGCGAGGAGATGTCCGCACGTTCACGTACCCACTGTGCCCAAGACGACTCCCCCGGCCGGTGCAGCCGGTGAATGAGCTTGAGGAGGAGACAATTGTTTTGCAGCGCCAAATCACGGATGCCAAGACCTCCATGTTAACTAACATGTTTTTAAATTTATTTGAAGGGCACATTATTTCGTTTTTGCACAGGATCTCTACATTCTGCGGTATGATCCTGCCAACGTCATGTTCTTCATCCACTATACTCGTCAGATATGCACTTATTACCCAAAGGAAGAATGCCCTAGTGTTTTGTTCCACTGACGTTTTTTACTACTACATACCTGCGCACCCTTACACGCACGTTGCCTGTGCAGAATGCCCTAGAGTTTGAGAAGGTTGTGAAGGTGAGGGAACAAGCGGTGCATGGCACGGTGTACTATTTGACGATTGAGGCGAAGGACGGGGAAGCAAAGAAGCTGTATGAAGCTGAGGTCTACGACGACTGGCATTCTAAACGGCTGCATAACTTCTGGCCTGCTGAACACGTTGATAGCGACAAGAGGATGAACGCAGGGGAAACTATACCTTCTGCTCTCTGTTAGTTAAATCTCTCAGGCGCATGCTGTAACAATGTTCTTGTCCCACTCTTTCGCAAATAAAAAGCAACCTTGCAACAATCTTTTTGTGTTGTATAAGCATTTTTTGATGCCATAATTTCTTGATTTCTTACTGACAGTGTTTGATCAACGTCCAAGATCTGAATTAGTACATAATTGCTCGCAAAATAGATAATGGGCACAAAAAATTCGAATTTGCAACATAATCAGCCTCTGAACCAATCCGCCAACAGGCCACCGCTCACATCTGTAACGGCACCCACCCGCCTGTACAGCTCCTCCTTGTCGAGGTGCGGCGTGGCGACGGCCTGCAGTGGCGTGGCCATGAACGTGACGAGCCCAGGCGACTACGACCCTGTTCGTCTCGCTGCTTTGCAGCAGCTGTTTTGTAGCAGCTACAGTGTTCACAGTTATTTATTCAGCAGCAGCTACAGTGTTCGTAGTTATTTTTCTGCAGCCGCAGCCGCAGCTGCAGCCTGCCGAACAGGGTGGTACATCATGTCCACGTCCTCCGGCCGGGCCCTGTCCGGCAGCGCCCACCTGAAGTGATGCACCATGTGGCCGATCATGGAGGCCACAAGGTTGATCCCGAGCTGCGTGCCGGGGCACACCCGCCGTCCCGCGCCGAACGGCAGCACGCAGAAGTCGGCGCCCTTGATGTTGATGTTCTCCTGGAGAAAGCGCTCTGGCCGGAACTCAAGGTCAAGGCTATAATGGTTGTAACTTTCTGAGAGTGATTGTATTTGGCTTTAACTTTCTAAGAGAACAGCTGTAGCTTTTCTGAAGTCTAATGACAAGTATCATGTCTGCGAAACCATAATTATTTTGTTCAGCCTTGATACTTGTACGTACCATGGTTTTGAGACGTTTTCTTTTCCTTTTCTTGTGTGTCGCATCAGTGTAGCGTTTGTGCACTTCAGATGATGGTCGGCTATGGTCGGTGATTGTATTTGGCTTTAACTTTATGCGAATCAAAATTATTCTGTTGAGTCTTTGATACTTGTATGTACCTTGTTTTATTCCTTCATAGTTTTGTTTATCTTTTCTTTTTGGGACGACAGACAACGTGGGATTGAAAAAAGGATCTATTATATATATAATTGAACAAGAAAAGAAGCCACCACATTCGCTCTTAAGGTCAAGAAATTCCCACGTTAATTAAAAAAATAAGAAGAGAAAATTACCCACAACTGTCATTATGAAAACATTAGTCACAAAACCCCTTATAAATATTTATGAAAGAGCTAAATTTGAAATAATAAAAATAGGCAAAATACCCTTCACACCTATTTCTAAATTACCCACCATGCCATTATGAGCCCAAAACATAGCTAAATTCGGAATAATAAAAAATAGGCAAAAATACCTTTCACATCTATTTCTAAATTACCCACCGTACCATTATGAGCCCCAAAAATAGCTAAATTCGGAATAATAAAAAATAGACAAAATACCCTTCATACCTATTTCTAAATTTCTCACCATGCCATTATGAGTACAAAAATAGCTTAAAATATCCTTACTTCCTATTTCTAATTTACCCACAATACCATCATGAGTCCAAAAATAGGTAAATTCAAAATAATGAAAAGTAGTAATAGATGTCTATTTTAACATTTCAAACACAATTGAACATATGTCAAATTAAAAATTAAAATGATATGAACGTAAAATATAATTCCTCTTTAAATTGTTGGGTAAATACACATTAATTGCTCCAGAAGTTACAGTGAATCATGTTATGTGTCCTATTTCTTAAAATAAATTTAAAAAAGAATCATGTCCAAGAAGAAAAAAATGCCGATGGAAAAACAATAGATCATAATAAGCAAAGAAGGTGACGAAACAAATTACAAAAAAAAGGTTGAAGTTCTGTAGTATTAAAATTGCATAAAAAAAGCATCAATTATATTCTGTTTGTTTGGTTTAATAAAGGATATAGATATGTTATGATTGATATAATCCATAAGTATTCAATAGAGTGACAAGAAAATATCATCACACACTTAAATTGACAGACTCGGCGAGAAATTTCTCAAATCAATTGAAGCTATGTTAGAAATACTATAAAAAAATAAATAATAAAATTTTTTAAAACTCTTAAAATAATATAAAAATAATTAATATATTTTAACAAATCTAACCGCACAAATACGCGGGCAGACATAATAGTTCAAAATAAGGTTGATCCATTCTGTCCTGTGTCCTCCCAATGCTGCAGCATTGGTTCAGCGAGGGGGCCAAATTCACATAGTATGAGCTATTGATTGGAGGTAAACTTCGGTGGTAGATTGGATTGGGGATGTATTGGCGGATGCCCGGGAGCCCATGATCAGCCTGGTGGGCTCGGCAGCCAATAGGGAGGCAGCAATTTGGGTTGCGCTATTCATCGCGCGCCCACTATTTTGTGTGTTATTTGCACGGTAGGTTTCCGTTCCCCTTCTACACGCAAACTTTCACCGATCGAATCTTCCTACATCTCATCGAGACGTGAAGAGCGAGCCGCAGCGGCGACTTCAACCTTGCTCGTGCTGTTTGCCCTCGCTCCTCGCCGCATCTCCTCCGCCGGTCCGCCCACATAGAGGTGGCGATCAGCCATGGCCGAGGGCTCAAAGCAGTCTGCCATGGAAGAGAACTCAAACCGGTCTACCATGGAGGATGCAATGCGGAGGCGGCAGTCTGCTATTGAGGAGGCAATGCGGACGCAGCCATCCGACAATGAGGACTTAAAAAGGTTGGTCATGGCGGAGGCAGCGGTGATAGGCAGCATCCGCGACGCGCCGGGGAGCGAGAACGACCCAGACGTCATCGACGTCGCCTGGTTCGCCGTCTCCGAGCATAATAACAACAACAATGCTGTGAGGCCCCATACACCCAACATGATGATGGCTAGATTTGATTATTTCAGAATTAATATCAAACATTTCTTTTCTATATGTATACTAACAGTGAAGTTTTTTTTTATTTGTAGGGCACATTATTTCGGTCTTGCACAGGATCTCTATATTCTGCGGTACGATCATGCCGACGTATGCTAGTCAGAAATATGTTCAGTTACTTGAAGGAAGAATGCGCTAATGTTTTGTTCCATGACGTTTTTTCTACTATGTACATGCACACCCTTACACGTTACCCTTGCAGAATGCCCCATTGGAGTTTGAGAAGGTTGTAAAGGTGAGGGAACAAGATGTTTCTCGCACGGTGTACTATTTGACAATTGAGGCCAAGGATGGGGAAGCAAAGAAGCTGTATGAAGCTGCGGTATACGACAACTGGGATTCTAAACGGCTGATGGACTTCTGGCCTGCTGAAGACGGTGATAGCGAGCAAGAAGATCCACGCAGGGGAAACTATCTTTTCTGCTCTTTGTTAGTTAAATCTCTCAGGCGCGTGATGTAACAATGTTCTTTTTTTATTTTTTCTTTCTTGTTGGGAACTTGCTGTAACAAAACAATGTTCTTGTCCCACTCTTTCACAAATAAAAAGCAACCTTGCAAACATTTTTTGTTGTTGTATAAACTGTGGAGGAGCCTCCCAAATTATACAGATAATGACCAAATATATCGGCTAACCATGGGATGGGTATTGACACGCGTCAACCGCTCGACATATCACGCGTCAAAACCCATTCCAAGCAGCCAATAGAACAATATTCGATCATCACATGTATAATTCCGGTATTCCCCGGTATGCATTTCAATGCCCAAGATCAACATGCACACCGCTACGCCACAATTGTAACCACCATCATCACAAGATACAAATAGAGAGCCATTTTAGGTGTCATTACAAGTCTTCATTACCTCTAATACAACAAAAGAGAGAGCTCAAGTAGTTTAGTTCTCATGCCAACATAAAAGCACTAGCCAAGCAAATATATCATAAAAGTTTGATCCTTGACATGAGAGTGATACGCAACGGAAGTTAAGAACAAAAGACCAATGGTGCTCAGCCCACAAACACCATCGGGGTTAGCACAACCACAACCAACTACTCCTGCCCATCACCGCCCTCGGCGGGGTAGAAGTAGCCATACACGTACTCGATCTCACCTGCAAAAACTCAACAATAGCATCGTGAGTACGGAGGTACTCAGCAAGACTTACACATAGAGTCATATAGCTCTCTGTACAATGGAAGATGAATTTGGCATTGGACAAGGACATGGCAAATAGGATGACATTTTGCATAAAGCGATTAATTGATCACATTAGATAAGTAATTAAGTGACAAGCATAAATAAAAGACTCATGAGCAACTCATCCTATACCCACCCATACACTCCCATAGCTCAAGTGTATCATTTAGCCATCTTGCCATCCAATAAATCAACACGAGCTCATATCCAAACCACAACTATGATGATGACTAACAAACATAAACTTGCTCATGACCGAGAGCGCGGCAATTCGAATTGATTTTACACCCTGCAGGGGAGTACTATTTTACCCACACGCCACAAGACCACCGCCCATACGACCCGTCGGAAGTAAGTGATGATTCAATGTGACAACCCACTCCAAATACGCCCCGACCATTTAACAGACGTTCGGTTAAGGCAAGTCGGTCGACTAGGCCCTCGCATGGGGTCATCCCTAGCACCTTCTACAGCCCCCGAACTCGCAAGCTAAATGGTCGCAGCTAGATAAGGAGGAAGGCTTACCCGTTCCATTATATTGAGTATGTGGCAGCACGAAAAGGTGTTCATGTTGACAGCACCAACGAGACGGTCCTTAATCGACTCAAGCGAGCCTATGGTGCGTTCAAGACTCCATTCCCAAACCACCCCTACTGCCCGCTCAAGTCTTCCATCCATAACCATCATCACCATTACCAAGATATCTCATATATGAAGTAGCAACCTATACTTGCGAATAGTAGTGGACCTTACCACCATTCGGCTTCTACCGGAAGGTAAATAAGCATGTGTAAGCAATAACCGAGACTTCAATTTAGACTCTACCCAACCATACGAGTTGCAAGGAAACAAGTTATATCAAGTATCAAGGAAGATCATGCAGCAAATAGGTGCTACCCGACAAGAACCACTATTGCTCGACCGATGCATACTAGTAATAAGTAATAACCTTGGTCAAGTTTAAACACTATGTGTATCCAAAATAGTTGAAGATATGCATAGATGCTTGCCTTGAGTTGCAGGTTCAACACTCAGGACCTCTGGATTAGCACCACCTTCGGCTTCACCCACGTTAAGCTCCGGCAGTTCGTTCTCTAAGAGAAAGAACAATGCAACATGAATGACATGAATATGACATGATATGAAGTGATATAAACATGAAAATTGGTGGACATGTAGTGCAATGAGTCATGATTACAATGCAAAAATAATGACTTGAATTGAGTAAGATTTGCTCAGGTTATAAACGTTTCAAAGCAGGGCTGTCCAGAAATTCGTGATTAAGACCTTGATTAGCATTTAATTGATTAATTAAATTACAGAAAGAGTTTGGAGCTGGGTCATATTTTTAACTTGCAGAGAATTTTCAAAGGAATCCAACGAAAGTGGTTTCATATTTTTCTGAGGTCACATGATTTTTCTATGAATTTTACAAGTGAACTGCTGATAACAAGATGCAAAAACCGGGGCCACGCGGAGGGCCACACGGATATGGCGCACCAGATCAGGCCAGTGGCCACACAAGATCCGACCAGGAGCTCGAGCTCCATGGCCATGGCGGCTGGTGGCGGGGGAAAAATTGAAATCCCGGGCAATAAGTTACGGATTCATGTCTTCAAGATCTCAAATGGGAGCACACTGAAGGTAGCTAGCTTGGAGAGAGAGGAATCGAGTTATAGCTCACCGAGAGGAGCGGATTCGATGGAGAGGCGATGTGCGTCCCGGCGGCTGTGCTTGGAGTAAAACGCGTCGATCTCGGCCGTCACCGAAGGGGATGAAGAATGTTGATGGGGAGCAGCTCGAACACCCAGTTTTGCACCCTTCCACGGCGGCGTTTGACCGGAGATGAACTAGAACAGCGGGGCTGCTCGGTTTCCTGGGACCTCGGCGGCCAGCAATGGAGGAGAGAGCGAGGGAGATAGAAGAGAAATGAGGGAAGATGGGGTGCGACTGGGGCTTGAGCTCGCCGTTCTTGACGGAGGGAAAGACGGCGTCGATGTGGGGCGGACCAGCAGCGAGAGAGGAGGAAGTCGAACGGCGACGTACGGCGTCGGGAGCTCGGCAGGCTTGCTCGGCCGCGTGGCGCCATGCGCCTGTGAGCGCTCGCCAACGAGAAGGAAGAGAGGGAAAGAGGGAATGACAGGTGGGGCCCAGGTTGAGAATTGTCTGTTGGTTTCAGAGATTTGAAGGGGAAATGTCTGGCCTCTCCAGAGAACCGAATCAAAAATTGTCTGCTCTCCAGGAAATTGTCTGGACTGTACAGAGAGTTGGAGATTCTGTTGTGAAAGACTGAACTTCTCTTTTTCTAAAATCAGAAACATGGACTTAGGAAACTCCAAAAATCATGAGAATTTGATACGTTAGAGAAGAGATTATAGAGAATCCATTTGAAGAACAAGAACTCGAAAAGATGGAGTAGATTTTTAACAGAAATTCTTCAAAGTTGCTTAAGAAGGTGTGTTTTCTAATTTGATTGCTTAATTGAATTTCAAATGCAAAGCAATGCAAACACATGCTAACAAATTTAAATATGATGCTCATGATGTATGATTATGCTTGATAACATGTAATCAAAAATTGGCATGTTACATAAACGATGTGCCATGATTGCTTAATTTCTTCCTGACAGTGTTTGATCAGCGTACAAGCTCTGCATTAGTACATAAATGCTCGTATAACTACTAGAGCGTCAAAAATAGATAATGGGCACAAAAATTTCGAATTTGCAACAGAATCAGCCTCTGAACCAATCCGCCAACAGGCCACTGCTCACATCTCAGATGGCACCCGCTTGTACAGCTCCTCCTTGTGGAGGCGCGGCGTGGCGACGGCCTGCAGCGGCGTGGCCATGAACGTGACGAGCCCGGGGGACTCCATCATGTGCACGTCCTCCGGCCGGGTCCCGTCCGGCAGCGCCCACCTGAAGTGGTGCACCATGTGGCCGATCATGGACGCCACGAGGTTGATCCCGAGCTGCGCGCCGGGGCACACCCTGCGGCCGGCGCCGAACGGCAGCACGCGGAAGTCGGCGCCCTTGATGTCGATGTTCTCCTGGAGGAAGCGCTCCGGCCGGAACTCGAGCGGGCTGTCCCAGACCTTGGGGTCGCGCGCCACCGCCCACACGTTCACCACCACGTTGGCGCCCTTGGGGATGTCGTAGCCGGCGATCTTGACGCTGGCGCTGGCCTTGTGCGGCAGCATCAGCGGCGTCGGCGGGTGAAGACGGAGCGACTCCTTGACGACGGCCTGCAGGTAGGGCAGGTTCTGGAAGTCCGTCTCCGACAGGACACGGTCGCGGCCGACGACGCGGTCCAGCTCCTCCTGCAGCTTCTCCTGCACCCTGGGATTCCTCAACAGCTCAGCCATCGCCCATTCCACCGATATCACCGTCGTGTCCGTGCCAGCGGTGATCATGTCCTGCATTTCGCAAGCGATCACATCAGTCAGTAAAAAAATCAAGAACATATATATATTCAGTCATACTACCTCCGTCCTACAATATAAGCATTTCTAGTTTTGGTCAAAGTCAATCTTTCTTAAATTTGACTCTCAATAACAAAAAAGTTATAATGTTTCACTAAGTATAAATAATGTCTTTAGATTCATCATTAAATCAATTGTCGTAATATGTAACTCATCATATTTGAAATATTGTATTTTTAAAGATATAAATAGTCAAAGTTGAAATGGATTGACTTTAGCCAAACCTAGAAATACTTATATTCTGGGACGGAGGGAGTAGATCATATGGATGGAGGAAGACAGGCAACCCGTACGTACCCAGAGGAGGCCGATGACGGTGTCGTCGCTAAGGTCGTACTTGTCCTTGAGGGTGAAGAGCGCGTCGACGAAGTGCTGCTTGGCGCCGCGCTCCTTGAGGGCCCTGGCGTGCTCCTCCATGATCTTCACGGTAAGGCGGTCACGCCGCTCGCTGTGGGCATTGAACATCTTGTCGTCGACCGGGGCCAGCCACCTCAACCACCGGATGTGCTGCGCGATGGAAAGGGACGCGCCGATCTTGATCCCGTTGGTGACGATCCCCTTGAACTCTTTTCCCTGCTCGTCCAGCTCGCCGTCCGCGTTCACGAACCGCTTCCCAAATGCCAGCCGCGTGATGTTGTTGAAAGCCACCATCGCGAGGTGGTTTCGCACCACCACCGGCTTCCCTTCCTTGCCTGAATTATAATGGAAGTAAGCAAATTGTTAAGCCGTAGCGAGCAGATCTTCGACTAACTAAATTTAAGGGCGCTCGTCTTTGGAGTGTAGGAAAACAGAGCTCTACAAAGCAGTTTCTCAGGAAATGTGATTACATTCGGTGATCTCTGAGGCTATTGCCGCGTTAACCTATGGTCTCTGGCAATTGCCCGTTAACGACTATGTTGATCTAATGCACAGGACAGACCGACGCTCAAACACTGTGCACACTATTACTATAAACCTACAGGACAGAACGAATCATGGCAGATTCCTCTGATCTCTGATGTCAAAGATTGTTCCGGGAGCACAACGTTTCAGTCCTAACCCGGGGTAGGCCGATGCTGACCGGCCACCAACCAGCCATAGGAGGCCGGAAATATGAAGTAAAAATGTCTCAATTAGTCGTTGTCTATGGCGGCTGAGAGTATACAAGAAGTTACTAGTACTAGAACGACAACAACAGGCAGTAGGTGGGTTCGCTGTTGATGGCCTTGTCGCCATATTAATGCACAGCGCAACTTGAACTAAAAGCAGCTCTGCCAAAGAGCATAAGCCAAATCATAACTTGTACATTATGCATCGGGTCTCCTTGTAGCTTTTTATGGGAATGTCGTAGACACTAATTGAGTAAAATCATTTTGCTAGTTTTATACAATTTTTATTCGAAATGAGCCAGACGCAGGCTGCTCGTCGTTAGTATTTGGAATCTGAATTTAGCTGTATATTAATAAAACTACAGTATTCTATATAGTACGTACCAGGCGCGGTGACGGCTTTGTGGACGGACTCGACCATGGCGGTAACCTCATCCTCTCGGATGGGCCTGAGCGCCTCGAGCCGGCGCGGCGTGAAGAGCTCCAGGTTGCAGAGCTTGCGCACCTTGATGTAGTGCGGGCCGTAGTCCGCCCAGATGAGGTCCTGGCCGCCGCGGCTGAACCGCTCCGACGACCGGTCCCGCGACCGGTCGGCGAGCTGCTGGTCGTGCGTCTTGAGCACCTCCTTGGCCAACTCCGACGTCGACACCACCACCGTCGGCGTCGTGCCCAGCCACACCGTCATGATGGGCCCGTACCGCCGCGCCCACTCCTGGTAGCACCGGCACCGCACGGGTTGCACGTCGAACAGGTTGCCCACCACGGGACGGGGGCGCGGGCCCGGGGGCAGCTTGCCGTAGATGAGACGGTTCAGGAGGAGCAGCGAGACGACGACGATGGCCACCAGGGCCAGCGCCACGGACAGGAACGAGGCCGTGTCCATGGCTAGCTACTTCTGGGTTCTGGCAGCTAGATGACGGCCGGTCGTGGACGACACAAAGCACGCACGGTGGCGTTTGTTTATGCGTTTGTGACGGCACGAGCAGGGTTTCTTATATGGAGCTGGTCGGAGTGGTAGTTGGTTTGAGGCAGTGTGCACAGTGGTGGGTTAGTTAGCCATTGCAATAAGCAGGTGGCAATTAATCAGCAGTGTTTTTATTTCACGTACGGACAGTGACGCATGCTGTCAAGAGGAGGGGGTGGCGTAAACGAACGGTGTTCGACGCCCTTCTATGCTGGAGAGACGACATACAGGGAGGACCTTCTATGCTGGCGGTTTGGCAAAGCCTGCAGCTGCTGGACTTATTGCAGGACATCACCCTCACGCCAGGGGTTGGCGATCGGCACAGCTGGACACCGGAAGCATCAGGCGTCTTCTCAACCAAATCAGCCTACCACCGTTTCTTCACAGGTGCTATTCGCTTCGGCCCCCATAAAAGATTGTGGAAGTCATGAGCGCCATTGAAAGCAAAGTTTTTTCTGTGGTTGGCCATCCTTAACCGCTGTTGGACAGCGGACCGGCTCGCACGCCATGGTATGCAGCACCATGAACAATGCCCATTTTGTGACCAGGAGGAGGAGACCATTCAACACTTGCTAACTTCATGCGTCACATCTCGGGAGGTATGGTTCCGCACGCTGAGTGTTGTTGGGCTGCAGCACACAACATCATCCGTGGATGACACCAACTTCAAGAACTGGTGGCGAAAAGCTCTTCGACGAGTGCCCAAAGAGAAGCAAAAGGGTTTCAACACATTGGTGATCTTAGTTTGTTGGGCAATCTGGAAGCAGAGGAACCGTTGCATCTTTAATGGCACCCAACCCCACCCGAATGCGATCATCCGTGCCATCAGCGAGGAGTCCATTGAGTGGATGTTGGCGGGAGCCAAGCGCTTACGGGAGCTCATGCCGTAGTGTTCAGTGAGACGGTTGTCTGAGTTGTCAATTGATCACTGGCGCGAATGTAATCTAAACACTAACCTCGGCCAGAGTATGGCACTTGTAAAAACTTTTTCTCCTTAATGAAATGACACGCAGCTCTCCTGCGCGTTTGAGAAAAAAAAGTGACGCATGCTGTAGCCGGTACGGTGGTGCTGATGATGAGAAGCTGTGGTTGCTTGCAAGTTGTGCTGCAGGCATGAGGACCGCTGTAATGAGTACACGTTCAATTTTTCTTGGTTGTGAAAAAGACAGCACAGCTCTGTTTGTCCTAGACAAGTGTAATTGACATGGCAGCTGAGGTTTTTACATAGAAGATTGTCACTCCGCAACACTAGATCAGTGAGTGGTAGGTGGCTCAACTTTTTAAAGAGAAATTTTAGGGTCCTTTGAGCGGACTAAGTACACATTCCACTCACACAGGTATGCCATCATAAAAAAATTAGCATAGCTAAAATTCTTCTGTATTTTATAAATTTTCCGTCACTACTACTTATTATAGTTAGATTGTGGATACTAGTTACACAGATTTGTGAGCCACCCAACTAGTAGGATTGAAAACCCAACTCCCACACATATTGAACTATCTTTCCTCTTCCTATCTTTTGTCAAACACACATTCTTAGTGTATCGACGGACGGAGCCCCTCACGCAAGAAAGAAAGAAGGCGGCTCAACGGCTTCCTCGCCGGAGGAAAATTGGCCGGCCCCCTCGTCTCCGGCGGCCTCGCCGTCGGTGGAGGAGGGAGGCCTGGCATCTAGGTGTCCGTTTTGTTCGGTTGTAGATTTAGATTGTTAGGTCTTTCCGCGGTGGTCGCAATTGGCGGCTGTCGTGGTGGTTGTTAGGGTTAAGGTTCTTCTAGTGGTCCGGTCGAAGAGGGAGGCGACGGCGGTGTGGCGTCGCTAATTTCGTCGGCATGGAGCAATGGAGGATGAGGTGTCTCAGCGGTGGTGGCGAGTCGAAGGCGTCATCATCGATGGAGAATAAGGTACTCCGGTCCTTCCTTTGTCTTGTCATGGTCTTTCATGGCCATGGCTATGGGCTAGTGAGAGTTTGGTTTCCGGTGACATCCTTCTGGATGTTGGTCGGATTTGTGTTTTCCCATGATGAATCCGGTAAAGGAGGCGACGACGGGGTCAGCGACGGGCTCGACGACGACAATTTCATCGTATTCACGTGTGAAAGGTCAGTCTACCCCTCATTTGCGAAAGGGTTGGGTTTCACTTTTCCCCCGTCGGAGATGTGGATGACGGTGGTGGATGGTGAGATGGCCGTGTTCGTTCAGATCGGAGTTCTCGTCCGTGGCATATCTATTTGAGATGATGATCCTAGATGGTGGAATTTGCGGCTTTTTCAAGGTTTCTTGTCTCCCATCAATGGAGTTGGCGTTGTTTGGGTTGCTTGTGTAATCAGGGGATATAATATGCTTTAATATCAATGAAATTCCCTTTTCGCAAAAAAAAAAAAACACACATTCTTCTCTTCTTTTTTTTTACATAAGTTTCTTCCCTTGTAAAGTTCAAATGCAAGAGTTCATGCAAAATAAGATGTGATTTTCACATAACCCTCTCCCCCTCATCATGCATAAAAGTTGTTGACTGCATGCTGTGCCCTTTCATCATATCCTTCAGCGTCGTTCGCGTGGCTCAGGCGGCGCCACGAGAGAGCAAATGAAGCAACCAATGTGACGCGAGAAAGTGACTATTCTGTTCTCCTGCACCATGCAATAAGCAGGGTTGCTTATATGGAGCTGGTCGGAATGGTAGTTGGTTTGAGGCAGTATCCACAGTGTGTCGTCCGTGGTGGGTAAGTTAGCCATTGCAATAAGCAGGTGGCAATTAATCAGCAGTGTTTTATTTCACGTACGGACAGTGACGCATGCTGTAGCCGGTACGGTGGTGCTGATGATGAGAAGCTGTGGCTGCTTGCAAGTTGTGCTGCTGGCATGAGGACCGCTGAAAGAAAGCACAGCTCTGATTGTCCTGGACAGGTGTAGTTTCACGATTATCACTCAACATCACTAGATAAGTCAGTGGTAGGTGGCTCAATTTTCTTATCCATGTAAGAGAAATGTTAGGTTCCTTTGAGCTGACTAAGGCCCTGTTTGTTTCAGCTTTTCTGGTCAAAGCTGAAACAAACAGCAAACTTCTGATTTGGCTTTTGGAGTCTGAAAAGCTGACTTCTGATGAAATGAACTAAAAGCTGAAAAGCTTGCTGAGAGGTGCTTTTTTGACTTTTGGCATGCTGAGAAGCTTAATATATATTACAAAAGCCAATATTAAAAATCTAATAGACAGTTTTTCAGCTACTCAAACAGCCAACTTTTCTAAAAGCTCAAAAGCTCTAACCCAAACAAACAGGCCCTAAGTACACATTCCAGTCACAAGGGTGGCCACCCAGCTATTGAGGACTGAAAACCCAACTCCCACTCATTGAAACTCTCTTTCCTCTTCCTATCTTTTGTCATGCACACCTTCTTTTGTACATAATAAGTTTCTTCCCATGTAAAGTTCAAATATGTATGAGTTCATGATGTCACCTTCCTATCTTCACATAACCCTCTCCCCCTCATGCATAAGTGGCTGACTGCATGCTGTATCCTTTTATGCTTCCTTCATCATTCTCGTGGCTCAGGCGGCGCCACGAGAGAGCAGATGAAGCAAACGATGTGATACGAGAAAGCAATTGTTCTGCCATCCTGCACCATGCAAAGATTCCCGTTGCTAGTCCCAGTAAAAAGACTAGGAACCTCAGCGCACGGCCTTTCAAGAAATTATATTTTTTTTTTGCGAAAATTTCAAGAAATTATATGTCGTGCTTGGAAACCTGGATGGGTATACCTCATGCAGTCCTCCCTATCGAAGGCCAACCAGTCCAACTGTACCAGATCGTGGTCCGGCCGTTCCTCGTGGTCCTCGATCGATCGCCTGCCGTCTGTGTAAGGTGATTAGATCATCCACGCGCGCGCTGCTGTGACCCGCGACACTTTTTGTGGTCGCGTTGGCGCGGCGTCGAGCCAACAAGGAGTTACAGGTCCCGTGCCAGAACACGTACGTATGTTTCCATCGTTCCAAAACACCAAAGGTGCCTCCTGGTGGACTTCAGTTGTTTCCGGCCGTGAGTTTACAGTTCACCAGCTCTAGCTAGGACAGATGGATGGGCACGTTCATTCTTTTCCTCATTGTGAAATGGACATGAACGGTCTAATTGCCCATAGAAAACTAGCAGGGTTTCTCGCTGCTCCTCCTGAACATAGCCTATGGGGATACACGACCAATCAAAGCGTCTAGACACTACTGACAGTTCATGGCGCGTGCTTCACACCATGCGTTAGGTGCTGACTGCAGTAGTGGTTTCTTTCATTCACTGTCAACGGCGTGGTGCCATGAAAGCCGCTGCTAATCATCATGGTGCTAAGTGCTAGCGTCACGAATAGGCCTGCAAAGAACCTGCAGTCGTGCTCCTGCTATTTTTTTTGTTTTATTGTCTAGTGCAAATTTGAACTAGTGTACAAACTTCAACTAGTTTTATGTATACTAAGTATACATGCATTTGTACATGTGCCTGTCAGAGTAGACACGACAGGGCAATCAATCCAAGCTGGACCAGATGTTGTCTCTTGCAACAACTTGTCCCTATTTTTACTTCATGTCCCGTTGCTCGCTCTTGGTCGCTGGATTGCGTGGTCCGTGCTTGCCTACCATATGCGTGTGGAGATTAGATCATCCACGTATGCGCGTCTGTTACCCGTGCCACTTGTGTGCATGCACGGTCGCGCGTTGGCGCTGCGTGGAGTCACCGATCGAGTGTTATTACAGGTCCCCGTCTCGAACACGTACGCTACGTTCTTTTCTGTCGTTGCTAATGACAAAAGGACGACATTGGTGAGTGCATTTCCGGCAGTGAGCGTGCCACATGTTTTCAAACTGTCCTACATTGCTTGCCGTCTACAAAAACAGCTGGAAAAAAGAAAACAAAAAACGTGCTACTTGGGCTGAGGCCCCCGGTTACTTTTGGACCAAACGATACCCGCCGTAGCCTGGGACTGAGCTGCAAACAAAAAACAGCCCAGACTGCCATGCAAAAAGGCCTCCACAAGACGTTATCCGGAAACTGGCCTCGCCCGGCTTCATGGACCAGCTAGCTTGCCTTCGTGCTTCTGCTCCTCCTCTCTCCCCCAGTCGTTCCCGGTTCCCGCCAACACGACATCCACTCTGACCACGTACGTACGTGTAGTGCCGGGACCCGTCACGACGCTGTTGGCACGTCATTTTAACCGGAGCACTGGACTGTGGCGGCCTTGTTACGTGCACACATCAAGCTAGTATACACAAGTGTTGTATCTCATCCGGTCATCCCGGAAGTTGGGTTGGGACGGAGCAGCAGATGCCATGTACCCACTGTTCCTGCGTCATGTCAGACAAAGCAGTATCGATCATACTCCGAACAACCGACGGTGTTCACTGTACCACCACTTTGTTCAGGGACCGCGCGCCCCACCACCCTCCACTGCTTACGTTACGTGCACCACCTTCGAGCGCAACCAATCAGCACCGGCTGCCCCGACGCGAGCCGACCGCGCCTCTCAATAATTCCCCAAGCGGCCACGCACGTCTGCTCCTCGATCGCTCTCGCTCGACGCCGACCGCGTCGTGCGTGCGTCCGCAGGAGATACCACCCACAAACCTGCTCGTGAGTCGTGAGTGACGAAAGGAAGCACCAGGCGTCGGCGCGTGCTGGGGCGTAGTGCGTTGGTGCTCTGCTCATGCAGCCCGGCCGGCCGCGGGTGGCCGCGCAGTCGCGTCCGGTTCCCTGGCTGCCCAACTAGTGCGGCGCAGCAAAATTTGGCAGGTTCCGAGAGGACTTCGACGTGGGTTTCGTTTCGGGGCCTGTCCGGCTGTCCCGCGCCCGCGCAGGCGCCTCTGATTCGCCTGCCTGCTGGCTCCCCGCGGCGCACTTGGGGGTCGCCGTGATTGGACCGCGTCGCGTAGCGTCACGATGGGCGACGATTTCTACTGTGTGCAACAGGTTCTCTGCGTCAGATACAGTGCACGCACGATCACTCTTGGAACATCGTCAGTTCCAATTCATGAGGATCGATTTTTTTTAATGCTATACTGGATGAGGATACTCCGAGTAGCTAGCATGCATGCCATCGTCATGAAGCACACACATTCTCAGAAGTCTGATGGAACGATTGTCTTTCTTGAGTTCGTGATCAAACCTTGTCTTACTGATTGCACATTGGCTCTGCGCCATTTGACTAGTTTCATATGCTAATTAATTACTCCATTCATTTCAGATTATTTGTCACTCTGACTATCTACTATAGATTCTATGCACCTGGACAAGCACTTGTTCAGATATATAGAAGACGGAATGAATTTAGACACTCAAAAAATAGCTTAAACAGAGTGAGTAGAAGTAGTAAACTTTGACCATCCTGCCGACTAGTCACTAGCTAATGCACATATCTTAATCATCATCTTTGTAATACTAGAAGACAACTAACATTTGCAAACGAGACCTCCATTTTTTTATAAAAAAAGGAAAAGAAAATGCAGTCCCACAAAAGGTAAGCAACTGTATCTTCCGGGTTGCTTAGCCTGATCTCCAGATCTTTCCTTGTTGCATGTCCAACTCGCAACTCATTCCGTCAGACAACCAATACCAGATTATTCTACGCATCAAAAAGGACCAAAAAGAAAGTAGTCATCCTTTTAATTTGCAGTATTGCGTTCTTATTTCATCAGTCAGTCAGTGCTATCCGAGTAGGGAAACCTTAAGCAAACCACTAGCATCCTGTTGTGCTCCATGCACAATAAACAAGCACGAAACTGAAAGCGCTCGTTCCACTTCTTTTTTTTCTGACGACTCCCATATAATGTGGCTTTCATGATTTCCCCTCCCATGAGAGCGACGCCTGCGCCTGTTTGGCTCCTTGTAGGAATCGACTAGCAGCTCGCCACGGATTGGTCAGTTCAGGTTACGTTCACATCAAGGTGCTGTACGCGTAAAGCAGAAAGATGTGTGTAAGCATCGCAAAGGAGTTCAGGTTCGGTGGAAAAGAAGCTCCTGTGGCCAACAAAGGGAGCGCCTATGATTTATTCTCCCTGCAAAGCTGCAATAGGAAAAATTATGTGGAGAAACGTTGGCGCAAGACGCATTACGCCCATATACATCTCTGCAAATGTGCGGCAAGTGGCTTCCGTGCGGGTAACTCTCTGTTAATGATACTTCCACTCAAAGGTATTAAAGTCACTAATCGAGATGGTTAGTGCTTATAAAGGAAAAGTTGAGTGTATAAGGTAGAGTGTTAAGAGATGGGGGTAGCACCAAATCTTTGTTCGATTTTGTGTTCCTTGTAAAGGGGTGAAAAATCAGTGTGACCTATCACTTCTCACGCTAATATCAAACAAAAACATGCGAATTGCCATTGTGAGAATCTATAAAACCCATGCATCTGCAATTATTGCGTCATGTGGTAAAATATGAAACACACAATGATATGAACTAGCCGGATGTACTGATCAATTGATCTGCAAGAAGGAGGACTTTGACAAGTGAGTCCACAATGCCATGTAACTGATATAAGTACACAAAGAAACGACTTCGTGTCAGAAGTTAGCAGCTGCTTGTTACAAGATAAGGAGGAATATGTGATACGTAATCAATCATTACTAATTTTTTTACTAGCTAAACATGATAATAAAGTGATGCGTGAAAACAGTAAAAATCAATAATACAAACTGTTGCTCTCCGACGTAATTAAAAGGCACTGAAACGCCAACCACAAATCATACCACGCCCGTCCATACTATCATCAAGGCTACGAAGTCTCGAGAGCTGCAGGCTTGCGACAAGTATCCCAACAAAGGTTCATGGACTCCATATCACAATCAGTCATCAAATGTTACACATGACACGTGTCCTATCACTCCATTCTCTTGCATTAAGGAATGGCAAAGTTATGGTTCAATTTTCACGCAATAAAGTGATTTTTAATTTTGCTGGGACTTGCCGGCCAGCAAGGTGCACCATACTATCATATAGTGCTTGATAGTGGATTCTGAATCCACGTCCATGAACCCCTACTTAATTTGGGTGACGCGATACATGCTTTTGCACAATGCATTTCGTAAGTACAGCACCAGTGATGTTGAAAGGGACACTCCGCTAGTCAGGTGAATGGAACACTACTCGCGTATCATGCGCGTAGCTATATAAGCACTCAGCTTATTATTAGGATATGTTTGACGTTTGTGGCAAACATATCGATCACCCTGTTTTTTTCTAGTTCCATTTCCTCATTTGAGTCTCTTCTTCTATAAAATTCATCCGCAAAGCTTTTGCGTGTTCCAAAAAAAGGTTACTGGATTTTTTTAATTATAAATGTAATGGATGAGATTATACTAATTAATGTGACTGAGTTTTCATTAACTATTAGAGTTGTGTAGCATGTATAATTCACAAAAAAAAAGAGTTGTGTAGCATGTATAATTTAATCCACAATTACACATTATATATCATAAAATTCTTAGATGAGCACATGAGCATGTTTGCCGGGTGTCGTAGAAGCCATATTATTATGTCATTATATCCAGTTGCATAACTTTGTGGAGTGTTTAGCTAGTTATTCTCAGAAGTATTCCATTCACCTGTATTCATGTATACATGCCTTGAAGTGTATCTGGATGGCTACGGCACAGAGCGAAAGAACAAAGCCAGCAAAATACAAGTAAATAATATACTCGTAGATTCATCAGATTACAAAAAGGAATAGCAAAAAAGTGCACAGAACAAAAATTATTCCACTCCTCCCACTCTGCAGTGCTAGCTGGTGCAGATTCTCTCAATCATCCGATCCTAATTAATGCATGCAACGTCAGTAAGACAATCATTTCAGGGGACACACGCACACGCAGTCGACAAGACAGTTAGCACTTGGACAACGTCTCTTCCATCCATCAGGCGCTCAGCTGGATACTTGGAATCGCGCATATTGCATCAAACTGCACTAGCTCCGTGTCCATCGGAGGATGACTTCACTCCACCATTTGCCTTCTTGCACTCCGAGTCATCTCCGACAGCGGCCGTGGCAGCGGCGATCTCCTTGATGATGGCGTCGTCGTAAACGGACCCGTTCGTCTTGGACGCCACGGGAAGCTCCATGGCTTCCTCCTCCTCCTTCTCCTGGGTCTCCTTGTGCTTGCCCCAGAGCACCGAGTAGAGCCCCATCACGATCAGGACGGCGCCGAGGACGCCGCCGAGGAACATCTTCTCGGCGAGGATGAAGGAGCCCATGATGGCCACGATGATCATCATCAGCGGGCTGAACGCCGACGCGAACACCGGCCCCGTCTTCTGGATCACCAGGCCTTGCACGTAGTACGCGATGCTCGACGTCACAATGCCCTGTCAAACATCACGTTACAGTTAAGCATACCGTTGCAACAACAATTTAAGTGGTAAGGGAGCTGTGCCGATCGGTGGGTTGGAGACTCACGGCGTATGCGGCGGCGAGGAGGTTCATGTCGAATCCGATGGTCCAGACGGAAGGGCGGTGCTCCATGACGAAGGTGACGACGATGGCTTGGATGGTGCCGACGAAGCAGATGAGGGTGGTGAGGGAGAGCGGCGCCGCGTAGTGCTTCAGGGTGTGGGTCTGCAGGATGAAGAGCGAGGCCCAGGCCAGGGTGGCGATGATGACGAAGAGCGAGCCCAGGAACCACTCCTTGCCGCTGGGGTCGATGGCGGCAACCGGAGCCTCCGCGCTGCTGCCGTGCGGCTGGACGTGGCTCGTCCACGACATGTGCATCAGAGGGCCCTTGTACAGGGTCATCAGCATCGCGCCGGCCACCGTCACCAGAGTCCCGGCCACCTTCGCCTGGCACCTAACCTTCTTCAGGTCCACCTTCTCCATCCTGAACACGTATAAAAGGAAGAATGTTAAATGTCTGCATGCGTTCCGAGATGGACTTTTCTCTAGTGTTCATTGCAATCTTCAGAATGTTGCGTACCTGAAAATTACTGCCATCACGAAGGTCATGGCGGGCAGGATGTTGCTCATGGCACACGCGAAGGTTGGCCCGGTGTACTTCAGACCGGCGTAGTAGAAGTTCTGATCAATCACAGGCCTGCAGTTCACAACATACATGAGGTTAACAATTTTTTTAATACTTCAGATTCAGAAAAAGCTAAAAATCATTCTGTGACGTACTACCAACTAGCAAGTACTAACTACTAATAAACACGTTTGCAGACACCTTTTTCCCTCAGAAAGAATAGATTCTTCCAAAATGGAGTGTCCACTGATCTCTTTTTATTTTTGGTAAAGCACAAATGACAAGAGAAGACACGATTGTGTAGCGTGCACTAACCCGAGCAGTGCCAGGACGAAGATCTGGAGGAAGACCGACCATGTCATCTTGGGCCTCACCTTCCTGCCATTGTCAGTCAAGGGATTGTATGATCAGTTTCAGACGAATTTCACTTGTACGTAGAAGAGGAATTTATTTACACTTGCTTCCGTTTGTAGTTTGTCAGGGAGCTACCTCTCGAGGATCAGGGCGAATGGCGCGATGGAGATGGTGGCGAAGGCGTGGCGGTAGACGACCAGCACGTAGTGGCTCATGCCATGGTTGAGGGAGACCTTTGTGATCACGTTCATGCCGGCGTAGCCGAACTGCAGGGAGATCATGGCGATGTAAGGCTTCGCCTTCTCGAAGAAATCACCGCAGCAGGCCATGGTGAATTTTTAGTATGGTATAGCGAGCTGCAAGCTTGGTGATCAGCAAATGACCGGGTAGCTAGCTAGCTACGAGCTAGAGAACTCAAGGAGCAAAGACAAGGCCTTGAGCTGAAGAAAATGTGCAGGGTGCGCTGCTCTATTTATACTCATGGCAGGGGTATTTCGGTCATTCATGTTGATTCTTCTTCTGAGTAAGGCTGGCCCCATCCACGCTGGATCTGTTTATGCGCAGACGTCGGCCTGTTGCTTGATGGCGAGGCGGGCCGACTCGTCAGTGCAAAACAGGTCATAGGCTTTCTGTTGAGTTCCTGATCCGGTGGTGGTCTGGGACTCTGGGTCTTGAGTCATCTGAATACTACCAGGAGAAACAAAGAGATCTCGATCGACAGCTTATCTGGTTGGGATAGTGCTGTAGCATCGACGTAGCGATTCAAGTGGTAAACCATCAAAATTTTGTATGTTTCCCTTGCGAAAAAGAAACATATGACATGAGCAAGAGACAGAAACAGATGCACATGTCGGAAGACAGGAATCAGCACAGGTATCTCCGGCGTCACAAATCACAGCGTCCGTGTGACCTTGAACGGATTGGTGATCAGATATGCCGCCATTCTTGTTCGCCAACTATTTCCATGGTGGCTGTCAAATGGTCGGTGACAAACCATAAATGCCAATACCAATACACCTTTTTGTGGTGTTCTCAAGTTTCAATTACTTATCTTCGTTTTTGTTTGCTTGTCACCAAAAACTTACAGCGGCATCTTTGATTTCATAAAAGCTTTTATATCTCAAAAGTATTGTATACTGATGAAGAATGTTTCATGACAAACCTAGTGGTATATAAGTTTAAGTGTCTATAAATGTTTGGTAGGAAATAACAATTGGCCAAAATTATTGCAACCAAACATTTTGGTGACAAGTAAAAATGTTTATGGGATTATCATGACATTACAGTGAAGTTTATATATCAATGGTTAAGATAATAATCTGGGGAGTAGTATCATTTACTGTCTCTGCATCTCCGGAACTGAATTTCACAAATCTTGAACTGTTCAAGTGTGAGACTTAGGCCAGTCTCAATGGGCCTTTCATCAACATTAAATAAGTGCCACATCAACAAAATATATGACATGGCACATCAATTAAGATGAAAGAGGAGAAGTTCCTTTCATTCTAATGAAAGGAAGTTGGCACGGTTTCATGTATATGAAAGCTTATTGAAAGACACATTGAGAGCAAAATCTTTCATCCTAACATGTTTTTAACCAATCTCAATGCAAGAATTTAATATTATACTTTGCTTATGAAACCATGAGATGAAATTGTGCATTGAGAGAGACCATTTCATTTATCATGTGAAAACTCTAAATCTGATGTGGCACCTTTGAAAAGTGTGAAATGAAAGTATCCACTGAGACTGGCCTTATGCTGGATTCAGAATCCATCTTTCTTCTTTGTACACCTCGTTCTCCGAATTCCTTTGGCTACTGCTTCCTCGATCTATTACTAGTGTAAGTCCATCAGGAATAGTAAGATCCATATATAATATGAAAGGAATTTAACAACATCAAATCACATGTTATGAATCTTTAGAATTTTTTTTTTGTTAAATTGATCAAATTAAGATACATAATTTGGCTTAGGACAAACCTAAATAGACTTATATTAGGATCAAAGGTAGCTACTGATTACAAAGATCATTTATTTTGTTATAGACAGAACCGTACTGAAGGATAAGTTTTGTCTACAATAGTATCCTGCTGAACAAATAAAGCTGCATGCCATTTCCATGGACGTGTCCCTGTCGCGCTACTAAAGGCCAGAGCATTACATTCCAGGGCTCTTATATGCTGAATGCGTGGACTTCACTGGTGTCATGCACTAATGTGCTTTTCTTTACAAACGAAACCGTAATCGCCACAAGAAGGAAATACACGCACGGTGGATGCGAGCGGCTGCGGACAGCTACATTTCCATTCTCCAAACAGAAACAACCTAGAAGAAGCAGACCTGAGTGCGATCTATGATGGCCCATATTTTAGACCAGATTTGATGGTTGTCTTGGATGGGTGTTAATTAACCCTCTAAAGTCTGTAAAAACAGATCGATGAACAGTTCATATCACGTTCCATACGAAGCCATACTTTTTTCGAAAGACCATATGAAGCCATACTTAGGTAGCTGTTGTGCCTGTTGGCGTTAGCTATTCTCTTTTTGGCTTTTGATCTCCCGAAAGATTGTCGCAACCCAAAAAGACATAGGAGAGGAAATAATGGAGAGAGAACCACACGCATGACGCCATGATCGAGCAGAGGTGCGTGCACGCATGTTAGATACATTGCACAGTTAGTTCCGTCAAGGCAGCTTGCTGCAATAGCTTTCGCTTTTGCTGCGTTTCCTATCTCTTGCGCTTTTAATCTATTTTCCCTTTTTTTCTGTACTTGGGACACATACGAGGAGAAGCACAATTTGACTTGAAACTTGTCTATAGTAGACTAGTAGTTCGTCCAAAGTTAATTGAACCCGACGATGCTGGTTCCTTTTTTACGGGAGATTAACAATAGACGACTTCTAAGATCATCCAAAATACTGCTCCTACTCCCTCTGTTTAGAAATATAGTATACGTCTAGTTTTGTCTTAAGTCAAAAATTTTAAACTTTGGACTAACAATATCTAAAAATACATATTAGTTCAAAGTAAGATAGTTATATATTATGAAAGTTCATTTCATGATGAATCTAGTAAAAGCATTTTTTATGTTGTCAATCTTTATGGCTTTCTAGATATTATTGGTCAAAGCTTAAAAAGTTTGACTTAAGACAAAACTAGATGGACACTATATTTGTAGATAGAGGGAGTAACTAATATTCATAGGACTAATTCGCTTTATGATCCGATGTCTAGATAATTAAGTTTATCTTGAACTAGTAATACCTAGTAGTATCTTTTGTATTTGTTAAAAACATAGTAATATCAGAAAAAATGATAACAAACAAGTAATTAAGACTGCATTGAAAAGGCAAAATTACTATTATAGAATTAAGATTAGGGTTAAAATTTTACAATACAAAATTTCATGAGATGGACTACCATTTCGGATCCTATTTTGCCGCATCATTGACCTTATCCTCTGTGGCACAAACATAAATATTTTAGTATCAAAACTACCCCATAATACTTCAATTCGAAACTACCCGAAACCTAAATCGAGATGGGCGCACGGTGAAGTACTCCCGCCTGTCACTTTTGTTTGACTTGTAACGAAAAGCAGGTTTGGCCTGCATGTAGCTTTTGCTTTGGCTGTGTGTGTGATCAAATATAAGTGACCATATAAGGAGTACTAGGTATTAGATGATTACACGTATATGTTGAAGCAAGCGTACGGTAGGATATGTTCTAGTTTGGAGAGTGTATTAGCGAATCAGAGAGAGATGATGTTTAGCAAAACCTAATGGATTATTAAGCTCATCAGTGCAACAGTGCAGAAGAAGTAAATACCAGTAAAGCCGCATCTGTTCGCGTCACGAAAAGTTGCCTCGTTCCGGTAAGATACTCAGGTCTAGTTTCTTCCGGTAAGCGTCTGGACTAGAGAGCTTATAATTAGGTGTGGATACTGGATAGGAACGCACAACGGCAAGTGGTGAATGAGCGCTAACCGGACGCTATGATTCAGACTTAAACTAATCGGTCGAGCATATCGAGGGATCACCAAATGACAACTCACTAAATCCCTTAACTAGCTAGCTCTCGTTCTGTTGTTCTCTCCTCTGTAAAAGTGATCGGCAGAATCCATAAACTAACGAAGTGGTAAGTACCAATTGGTTCAAAAAGAAAAGCTGTAAGTGCCAATTGCCATCACTTTTGTCGTTCCTATCTCGTCAGTAACAAGATCGTCGTAATATAATGCTCGATTCGCGAAAAGAAACGAACTTACACATAATGCGTGGTTGTGTAAGCAAGCACGTTGTCATACCACATCACTGGATTGGATCTTTACCGGCCGGGATCATATGCTTCCGCCGCGTCTAATCGTGGAGGCATGCCAGCTTAGTGAAAGCATCAGAGGAGATGCGAGGATCGATGCAGGTCGGGTTCGACCTGTTCGGTCGGCGACAGTGCGATGCTGGAATATATCTGCTGAGACCACCTCTTTTCTTAGATCGGATAGATACGACCTAGCATTGGTTCGGAAGCAAGGGCAGGAATCCCAGGGAAATGGAAGCATGGGGAAGACACGAGCGGCACGAGCCGGGACATCACAGTGTCGGGCAAACCATCATGTGGAAAAGAAGGAAATCAGGGAATCGTCATCCTGGTTAACAAGACACGACAGAGTTTGGGCCTCAGCTTTTCCTTTGAGGATTGGGCATCAACTGAACTTTTTTGTTTGGACCAAATTAGGCCTTCTTTCGGCCCAGAGATAGTGCTAAGACCCCGACAGCTGCACTTTGCGACTTTCTTTTTTGGGCTTTAGAGGTTTTATTTTGAGCCTCACTGTAGTTTTCTACTTTTTCTCGGCCCACCTGACTGCTGCATACCTGTGAGTAGTGATGGCCAAATGGGCCGGGCTATTCGGGCAGGCCCGAAGCACGCTTTTTTTGGCCCGACACGAATCCGGCACGGTACGGAATATTTACGGGCCGGGCTGGCCCGGCACGGACCGTCGGGCCGTGCTTGGGCCGAGGGTGCGGCCCGACGGGCGGCACGGCACGGCCCGATATTAAATATAGTTTATGTTTCATATAAATATAGTTTATGTTTCATATAGAACAACAAGCATGAAGTAGTCCAGTGGTAAGTCTCTTGCTTCCTAAGCTAGAGGTTGGGGGTTCAAGTCTCCACTTTGTCATATTTTTGTTCTGATTTTCAACACTATTGGGCTGAAATGGTGAAATGAGCCGCCGTGCTCGCGGGTCGGCACAGCACGATTAGACACAAAAATGCCATTTCGTGCCGGGCCACGGGCCGAGGGAGGAGCCCGTGGGCTGGCACGGCACGGCCCGAAACGAATTACGTATCGTGCCGGCCCAAAAATTAAATGGGCCGTGCCTATTCGGGCTCAGGCCGTGCCGTGCCGGGCGGCCCATTTGGCCATCACTACCTGTGAGGCTGTGACAACAATTTGATCTCCACAAGAGAAAAATAAGAAGCCAAAACGCTTTGTCAAATTTCGATCAACGCGACGATCCACTTGACATGCTCATTGACCAGAAAGATTCTATTAGCCTTGATCCGCAAGAAAACATTAATCACAGCAAATCATATTGTATTGGTGTTCGTCGTCTTGTCACCAATCATTTCGCCTATAATAAACCATCCACACCAGATCTAGTAACCACTCTCACTAGATTATGGAGAACTCCTTCAACAAGTCTGCAAATTTCATGTCCTTTCCGAGCAAGGCACCGAGGGCGGCTTTGACTTTTCCTGTTGTATACTGTACATTTAAAAATCTCAGGGCTCTCACACAACGAGGCCGTGCCGGCAAAGATGACACGACGGAACGTCACCCGGTTGATGTATAAAATCCCTTGGCCTCTTGTTCCAAGCACAGTCACACGAATCAGATGCACCACTCGCAATCCAAATCGAAACCGCCATGGAACTCCTATCGCTGACCTTATCCTCCTCTGCTCTCCAGCTCGTCCTGCTCTTCCCTCTGCTCGCTCTGCTCTGCTCCCGCTTCCTGCGGCAGGACCCCAAGAAGCAGCCTCGCGCCCATGGCCTGAAGCCCTACCCCTTGGTCGGCACGCTCCCGCACTTCATCAAGAACCAGGACCGCTTCCTCGAATGGTCCACCGACATCATGAAGCGCGACCCCACGCAGACCATGTCCTTCAAGGCGCTCGGCCTCGTCGGCGGCGCCATCACCGCCAACCCGGCCAACGTCGAGCACATCCTCAAGACCAACTTCGGCAACTACCCCAAGGGCGAGCTCTCCGTGTCCATGATCGAGGACTTCCTCGGACACGGCATCTTCAACTCCGACGGGGAGCAGTGGCTGTGGCAGCGCAAGGCCGCCAGCTACGAGTTCAGCAAGCGCTCGCTGAGGAACTTCGTCGTCAACGCCGTGCGGTTCGAGGTCGTGGAGCGGCTGCTGCCGCTGCTGGACCGGGCGGCGCGCGACGGGCGGGCGCTGGACGTGCAGGACGTGCTGGAGCGGTTCGCCTTCGACAACATCTGCCGCGTGGCCTTCGACGAGGACCCGGCGTGCCTCGCCGAGGCGAGCATGGCCGCTCCGGAGAGCGCCGAGTTCATGCGCGCCTTCAACGACGCGCAGAACGCCATCATGGCGCGGTTCATGTCGCCGGTCAAGTCGCTGTGGCGCCTCAAGCGGCTGCTCGGCGTGGAGCCCGAGCGGCGGATGCGCGAGGCGCTCGGCGTCATCCACGGCTACGCCGACCGGATCGTCCGCGAGCGCCGGGAGAGGGGCGCGGCCGGGCTGGAGTGCAGGGACGACTTCCTGTCGCGCTTCGCCGCGAGCGGCGAGCACAGCGACGCGAGCCTCCGGGACGTGGTCACCAACTTCCTCCTCGCCGGGCGCGACACCACGTCGTCGGCTCTGACATGGTTCCTCTGGCTCGTCTCCACCCGCCCCGACGTCGAGGACAAGATCGTCCGCGAGATCCGCGCGGTGCGACAGAGAAGCACGGGCGCGTCGCCGACGTTCAGCTTCGACGAGTTGCGCGACATGCACTACCTCCACGCCGCCATCACGGAGTCCATGCGGCTGTACCCGCCGGTGTCCATGGACACGCACAGCTGCAAGGAGGACGACTTCCTCCCGGACGGCACGTTCGTCAGGAAAGGGTGGCTGATGACCTACTCGGCGTACGTGATGGCGCGGGTGGAGGACATTTGGGGCAAGGACTGCGCGGAGTTCAAGCCGGAGCGGTGGCTCGGTGAGGACGGCGCGTTCCGGCCGGAGAGCCCGTTCAAGTACCCGGTGTTCCACGCCGGGCCAAGGATGTGTCTCGGCAAGGAGATGGCCTACATCCAGATGAAGTCCATTGTCGCGTGCGCGTTCGAAAGGTTCGGCTTCCGGTTCCTCGGCGGCGACGAGCGGCCGGGGCTCGTGCTCTCCCTCACGCTGCGGATGAAAGGCGGCTTGCCGATGCAAGTGTACAAGAGGACGGAACAGAGTATGGACTAAAAACGTTTCTGTTTTGTTAGCCGTTACTAGCATCGCTTGGTGTGGTGTTGTTCTTGCTCCAGAATAGGGCAACGAGAGCACCCTGCATCCTTGTACGGCTGAACTGCAACTTTTCGTGAGACAAAATGATTTTTCTTAGGTAATACTACATTCGTTCCAATAATATAAGCATTTGTTGATATTTGGACATTCCCGACGTTGCATGAGCTTCCGCGGCCATGAAAGCTCAATGCACCCCCCAAGTTGCATGTAGGCTTTCCGCTTTCTCAATGTTGTCTTCATCTCGAAGTACCCATCAATGTGGCACAAAGATACTTGAATAAGTTGTCGGAGTGTGTAAACTCTCACAAATGGGGTCGAGCAAGGAGCTCGGTTGGTTTGCAGCTCCGGCTGGGAGTGCAGCCACCCAGGTTCGATTCTCAGGGAGGGAAACGGACCTTGGGCCTTTTATTGCCTCCAATGAAGGCATGGGACTAAGTCCCTATTTTTTTTATAAAAAAAATACTCTCACAAATGAGGGTCTGCGCAGCTGCCCTCAGAGAAGGTTTGGGAGGGTCCACGGTTCTAATGTGCGTATGAATGAAGGGGATGATCATCAAGATCTACTCAGGTGGCTAAAAGCTCTATGTCTTTCTTACCTGTATTGCTTGAGTATTTTGGTGTACAAGAATCTTCTTCTCTCATGAGCCCAGAGCCTCTCATTTTTAAAGCTTAAGGAGGGCACTCACAATGATTGGCCAACACGTCGTGGGACTAAACGCGAATCAGCTCAACAGCGTAACTTTCAGTCATGCACTGCCCGTTGGGTGTCTAGCACGCCCTCCCGTTCCCGTTGGTAGATCATTACTCCATCCTCGGGTATAAGGCAAATCCCAGCGAGGGTGCGTACTGTCCCCGGGGTACGTGGCGCACCCCTCCGCGAGTTCTCCACGTCTCGCCTTCCCGTTAACCCACGGTCCAAGCTGTTTGCTTTCCATCCAAGCCCATTGGGCCCAGAGGTGTGGGCTACGCTCGTTCGCCCAAGGGTTGTTTCATGGATTGTAGTCGATTATGACAGTTGATGGGGACCCCAGTCCCCATTATACCGACAACAATACTTATATAATTCAACACATTAAGAATATGTAGGTTTACAATAGAGGGCACCCTTAAGCCTAACTCATAAATATCTAGTCTTACGATAATATTGATAAATAATACTCCCTCTATTTCAAATATATGACACAATTGGCCTTTTCGTTAGCTTGACCATTTAATTTTTCTATAAATATATGTGCAAATAGATCTAATAATACTTATTTCACTTTGTGTAATCAATTATACAAGAATATATATTTTGTTGGTTAAAATTCAAAGAAAAAGCTTACAGTGCAATATATTTTAAAATTAATGGAGTATTTTGTTTTACGTAGGTTAATGCAACTAAAAACGAGACAGCTCAATACATAAATTGTTGTTAAACCTCAAGCAAGTTAAGCATAAATGTGAACGTCCACCGGGCTCTGGACTTGAACAAATCTTAAACAAAGAGGAGCGTACTCTATTGGTACTTGTCCTGTTATCTCCAATCATTTCATCTAACTGGCAAGGTGTCCCGTGCAAAATTACACGTCTAGATTTGCTATTGCCTTATGAATTTTAGTTGATTTTTTTTTTTTGTAGATAATGGAACAACGGTTCCAGCCTCTAAATCCTTGGGAAAATATACACAGTTGTTCATTAAATCAAAGGAGCACTTAATGTTTAGACAAAGGTATTTCACAAAATGTTATTGTGTTTTTTAAGGAAAGACTTTGTTGTGATGATTAGGTTGCACCGGTGATTAGATTTGTTTACCGAAAACAATATCCAACTTATTTCTTGTTCCTCCACTTATATTAGATTTTTTTTTAAAAAAACTTTATAAAGCCTTGGGTTATCTTTTGAAAATCTCATTAGTATTTTCTCCCTTTAAGAAATGTTTTCTTCATTTTTGACTCTTTCATTTATAACCTGGTTTCATAAGAGACCAGAAACAAAATCATCTTTACTGGTAAAATGCTTAATGAATAACCCAACCTCACCTTTTGTTCCATCATAGTACCATTGTTTTCAACATTTACCTAAAAACATTTTTTCAATATGAAGCAGGGCAGTCTTTTGTTTAAATCCCGCGGTTCAGCTCGCAGCTATCTACATGGTTCCGCCCACTGATCGTCACATTCAAAGGATTTCATCTAGCTACCGCTCAAGACCCAAGCCTCCATAAATCTCAAAAAAAAAAAAAAAAAAGACCCAAGCCTCCATCAGTTGTGCGTCTACTTCTCACGCACAGTAGGGTATGTTCCGCAACCCACGCCACGGGCCATCGCTATCGCCCCGGGTTCGCCGCGCCCCATGCCACCGCGTCGAGCTCGGCCTCGACGGGCCGCCTCCCGCTGCGGCCCGTCAGGTCTCCCTCTCTCCTCACCTGCGCCGTTGAGTCGGCCTTCCACGCTGCAGCCCCGGCGCGCCGCACCGTGCCGGCCACCCGCGCGGGAGAGGTAGGCGAGGAGTATGAGATGGGTGGAAAGAATCACGAGCACCTGGTGCATCGCCGGGGTGGGGAGGAAGATAAGATGCCAGGGAGATGGGCACGAGCGCGCGGAAGTCAAGCTTGTGGACGCGCTGGTGCTCAGCGTTCAAAAGAAGCGGCTAGCTGTTCAACGAAGGACCGGACAATACTGCAGAATGCCTCATTTTTCCACGGCCGGTCGTGAACGACGGCGAACGTTGAATGGCTCTTTTGCATTTTCTCTTCTTCGTATTGATTAGAGACAAATACAAGGACCCAAGCACATAAAAATTGAACTCAATTACTGTTGCACTGAAGCTTTTTGTTGCACAACCGAATCCAACAAAAAATCGAGGGTTTGACCGTCAAAAAAAACATGCCACATGTCGGCTGTGTGACGGCCAGATGCAAGAAAAGACGCTAAAAGTTCTTTAAAATGGTGCAACTTTGTAACATGATTACGTGATGCATGTTTTCGTACCTATAGTGTTTGTTGTAATATCTTTCAGTCCATCTCCAGTTAGAGGCAAGGAAGAGAGAATTTGTGAGAGCTTTCACAGGCTGAATGAAAGTTTTCAGCCTTATCTCCCAAGAAAACTCATCCGCCGTTGAAACTGTCCACAGTCAGGGAAACAAAAGTCAGAAGAAACAGCGGTATGGCATGCACATGACAGATGACACAGAAGTCAATCTTGAGATCATAGCCCACACTCAAGCCATGAGATGAGAGCTCGAGAAGGAAAAACAACTGTAGTCTGAAGAATGCAACCAGCTAATTACGTTTTCAGGGTTACCGTAGAAAACAAAAAAATATATGGACACATGACTCCTTATTGATTCTTTCAAAGGAAGAAGACTCTGGCTTGCATCATGCTTGTGCCTGGAAATAATATTAGACTCTTCATTTGACATCTTCAGGTAATTACATATACGCAGGCGCAATCAAAGCTAAACCTTAAATTGGACCATCTGACGCAAATGATAAAATTCACCACACCCAGTGCAAACCGACCTGATTATTTCAATTTATTTTGGTGCCATCATTCTTTTTTTTTCAGACTTTTGGTGCCATCATTCGTCAATATAACTTGGTGATATATCCATTGTCCTTGCAAGATGCAATCGTTTCTTCCAGAACTAAGCCCCATTGAACAAAAAATGCCTCATCATTCACGCCTTACCTTCCTACGGGTCTGATGAAAGAATCACATATTCTGCGCACCTACATCATCACAAAATACAGATAAGATAACAGAATAAATGTATCAAACAATTGTAAGATTTTCCTAATTTTTCGTTTAACGTTTCTTATTAGCAAATGTGTGGACTTTTGTGCCGCAACTCGTAGGCCTAGAAGGATGGTGCACATTAGATTCACGTCAAATTGGTGGAGGGCTTGGTCCATGATGATTGATAAGAGTAGGGTTCTGCTACGAGCCTGTATCCCACACAATATATGAGCACTGCCAACTAAAGGTGCGCCAGGTGCCACACACGACCATCAACTAAGAATGACGAGATATGCACATGGCAACGAAGAAAAGCTCAACAGACACACGACGCAGTCAATCAAATAATTCTCAAACAGTCACCTAAAATGTCAAATTGCAGGGATGTCAGGTTGAACGAAGAAATTCGTGCACGTCAGGTGCATAGAAACTGCCCACCAACTCAGGCTCTCACGCAAAGCAACATGCAACAGTCAATTGTGCCTTGTCTATCAAAGAGAGACGCACAATTCCACACCACTGAGCACCATTCCAGCGATTCATCCTCACGGTGCACCCCATCCGTGGCCGCCGGCATCCTCGTCCTCCTCCTCGGCGAAGAACTCGATGGTCTTGGTCTTGATCATGCATCGTTAAAGCATGAATCAGGACATGGTGATGTGGTCGATTACGGCGAGATGAACGCGGCGGCAGCCCCTGGCCTTGGCACAAATGAGCGCAGCATGGAACTTGGCAAAGACGTCGGCGGCGAAGGCGATGGGGAACAAGAGCGGCGCCTGGCCACGCCCGCTTGAACCGCATACGCGTGATGGACTCATCGACGGCTCAGCGAAGCTCCATCCTGCATGCTGCGTGACGACGGCGGTTGCCGTGACGTTGTCGACGAACGAGATCTATGAGGTGTCCCCGGCCCAGATGGCCGCGCCCATCGCGACCTGCGAGTGGAGGAGCCCGGGCTATGAAACCCATGCAGAAGAAGCAGCACCACACGAGTTTCTCCGCACGCGGTCTGAAAAGCATGCAGAAAAAGGCAGGCGCACGTCGCGAATTTCTCCGCACGCGGTCTGAAAAGCAGCAGCATGCTGCAGAACAACCAAGACCAGCATGCCCATGACCACGCGAAATTCTCTGCACGCGGTCTCAAAGGAAGAAGCACCATGCAGGACGAAAGCAAGAACCCACCAGGGTCGCTGCACATGGCATGGAAAACCAGACCATACGTTGGACCAATGGACGAAGAAAAAGTCATATTCAACATGGCAATTTTTACATTTTCTTTTCTTCACATTGATTACGGACAAGCGCAGGCGTCCAAACACACAAAGAAAAAAGAACTGCTATACTGTTCATTTTCATGTTTTCCTCACACAACGGAGGACACCTAAAAACGCAACTGTTTGACCGCAAAATCAACACGCCACATGTCTCTCCCACAACGGCCAGATCGAGAAGGATGAACGGCTGGCGATGTGTCTCTCCAGATTTCAGGCAAAAGTGGTACAATAATTCTGGTTCTTGATAGCTTACCATCATGTTGATACATGAAATACTTTCAACCATAGGAAGAAGTCCATTTTACTACCCTCAAGTATCCATGTAGTTCACTTAACCCCCTAAACTAATTTTTGGTCCATTTTACTCCCTTCAACTATTTAGATTGGTTCAATTCACTCCCTCGTGAAATTTTTCTTTTTTTGTATCTCTTGGTACACATCATGTTTGAGTGTAAACTTTTGTGAGATTATATGTTAAAACATACCTTATGTTAGAAAAATATTTAAAGATTTGTTTTTAAATTTTTTCTATGTGGAAAGTGTGAAATACAAATTTTACGTATAAGGTAGAATAATGCGAGACAATATTTCTAAAAAAATCTGAAACAATTTTTCTAGCATAGAGAATGATGTCATCTACCATCCTACAAAATTTTAACTTCAAATATAACCCATACAAAGAGAAACAAAAAAGTAAAAATTCACGAGGGGGTGAATTGAACCAATCTAGATAGTTCGGGGTAGTAAATTAGACCAAACATTAGTTTAGGGGGTTAAGTGAACTACATGGATACTTGAGGGTAGTAAAATGAACTTTTTCCTTCAACCATATATGTGATGTCAAAGTAAAGATAAATTCTTCAGCACTTACTTGAAGAGTTCCACAGAAAGACTCAAATTTAAAACATACAGGGAGGAGATCAATTGAGCTCTCACCAGGGAGTTGTCGCTGCTGAATTAAGAACTCCAACCTTGATGGCATCTGAAGATGCATGGTGGCCAAATCAAATGTGGACACAAATGCAATTACGTAATTTATTAACACGCGAGTGCATTGGCTCAGGAATAATGGTGGCAATATCTCAATTAAAAATCTGTTGCACAACCATGCCCGAGCAATATTTTTTTAGTCAAAAAACTATAAAAACCAGTGAATGGAATTATATGAACCTGGGGAAGCCTGTTTTCAGAAAATAGCTCCTAGTAACACCGAAACCAAAATAAATAAGTACTACAAGGTTGTGTAGCTCCAGAGTTTAGACCATAAATAAATACACACAATTCAAAGTTTCAAATTTTCACTATGGCGTCAATTGTCTTGTGAAACATAACCATGTGATATGTGCTTGAAATGCCATCCGAAGATGTAAGCTTCAGAGTTTAGGGCATAAATAAATACACACAATTCAAAGTTTCAGATTTCACAGTCAATTTTCAGTCTAAAAATGTAGCTGATTACACTATGGACGTCTTAAAACTCGCATTCTTAATTTGAATCATACATTTAACTATGTGATATGTGCTCCAAATTAAACCAAATCCCAGTGAAAAATAATGGAAACCAATTTCTTCAACTGAGGCCAGAAGGCCCAGAACACAACGATCTTGTGGAGTATGTTTGTAACTCCGTATCCAGCACTATCAGCAAACACGAATTTGCCTATCCTATACTGCAAGCAAATTCACCCTAGGCATATCTATGCTCATTCTCCCCAAACCAAAGCAAGCAGCAGCAAAGGGGCAAATAGCTGTAGATGTGGAGTCTATCTTGGGCTCCTGCGAGAACTGCAGCAGCCGGTGTGCCTGATCTATGGCGACCGCGACGAGGACGGCGGCCGGCCGCATCCGCGCACAACATCACTTCCGCGCCCGCCTCACTGGGTCTGCACATCTCGCACCGGACATCGTCATTGGCGTCAACCGCCCTTGGCGGCTGCGCGCGTGTCTGAGCTCGCGGTTTGAGGTGCCACGCGAGCTCATCGGGGACGGAGGCAGCCGCTGGAGTGGGTGGACAGGCGGCCGCGCTCACGAGCCATGACACATGGGCCCCTAGTGAAGGTCCGCATGACCATATCGCCGGATGGTGGCGGCGGAGGCACCGACAGGTCGTTGTACTCTGGATGAGGAAACGTGGGCTTTGGAGGCCTATCCAGGAGGTGGCGGGACCACGCCGGTGCGACTGTTGGAGCCGGAGGCCGCATGCATGGTTGACCACGGCAAGGCCGGTAGCATTGCAGACCTAGGAAAACAATTTCGGCGAAATTTCACCGAAATATCCGACATTTCGTCTTTTCCGGTGGAGTCCGAAATATTATCGAAATGAACAGTACCAACGAAATTCCGTCCTTGACCCCCTACACGAGTCCAAATTGTCTTATTTATGTATGCAGTCGTGATGTTGTATTGATTTGAGACCATTTATTATGAAATCATGTGAAAACTTTTTGAAAAATTCAAATTTTGTTTGACGAAATTTCCGAAATTTCCGAAATTTCATGTTTATCAGTGACCTCCGAAATTTTTTTGTTCCCGAAATATTTTTCCTAGTTGCAGACTGTGTGGTTGAGGAGGAGCGCAAAGACGAAGCCGCCGCAGAGCAGCCGGGTCACCTGCTGTACATCACTGAATGCTCTTAGTTGACCACCATTTTATGTATGCACGTTTACCTGGAAATGCAGCAAGGGGCAGTTGAGCACTCCGCTGGATCCTTCGACGTCGAACAGCAGCTGATCCAACTACAGGAATGGCACCTTCAGCTCGGCCAGCCGCACATTGGCGTCGACCTCCACCGCTCCACGAACAACATGCACTCGCCGGTGCAGTCCACAACCAGCTTCCACCAGCGGGACGTCGCGGGCGCCGGGCTCACGCTTCGTCGACGACCTCGAGCGCCTGGCGCGATGGCGATGACGGCACCTGCGCCTCGGCTGATGCTGGGAGCAGGAGAGAGAGCTGTGAGCTGGACGCCGTTGCTTCGGAGCTGCTCTGCCTGCTTCTCTATCCACTGCCCAACGAGGCAAAGACGCAGCAGCACGCACCTAGTCAGCCAAATGGGGTGTGGAAGTCACCATTCAACGTTCAAAAATGAGAACAGCTACAGACTGGTGCATATGTTCTCACGTTCACAGTCAACCGACGAAGACCAGAAGATGCTTTCACATAGTAGCAGCACGTCTGTTTCCATGCTTGCCGTTGAATGATTTTTTATCCACAATAGGTCATCGAAGACGGCAGATATTGACTGGAATTTTGCATTTTCTCTTCTTCGTATTGATTAGAGACAAACGTAAGGACCCAAACAAAAAAAAATTGAACTCAATTACTGTAGCAACAGAGTTTTTCATTACACAACTGAATCCAACAAGCATTCAAGGGTTTGACTGCCAAAAAAAATCAACACATGTCAAGACCACGACCGTTGGATGCGCTGAAACGGACGGCGTAAAACAAACGAAGACGTGGCTGGCTGATAGGGGCGCGATTGCGGTGCAACAACTATGTTCTTTGATTGGCTGTTGGCTAGAGAAGCACAGAACCTGGAAATCAAAGCTCACGCATGTATGGTTGTCGATGGATATCCGTTTGTGGTTTACCGACAATTTTTCTCTTTCTTTGTGGCCTTGGATGGTGGCGTTAATTAGGCTGAGTGCATCAGACTTGCCTCCTTGCCACCACAGACGGATATTGCGCCTTGCAGGAGGCAGAACTCGCCACCATCGTCATCGATGCATAGAAGACCGAATAAAGCAATAAGATCACATCGTCATTGTTGCTGCATATGCATGGTGCTCGTCATGGATTGTCAAGATGATCGAGCAAGACATAGTTGGAACGACCCGAATGCTTGATCCCATTATCATCTTCATCATCGAGCTTGTTTGTCAGCATTCTACGCCACGTCTGCATCCGCATCCGCGGCCAACGTTCTGTTCGCCCGCCTCCGTTATTCTTCATCCGCTGTTGTTGTCGTTCGTGATGGAAAATGTCACGACGGTCTATAAACATCATTGACGCCCCGTTTGGCTGCATGTTTTTTTTTTTTCGAAGGACGTTTGGCTGCATGTTGCTGGCATCCCGCCGTGTGCTGGAGCCTCTCGCCAACCTCGTCAAATAAAGAGGGGCCAGGTCGAGAGATCGCGGCAAATGACAAGCACGCCTAGTGTGCTAGTCGTAGATGACAATGAGCAAGGACAGCTCCGGCATCCTAGTGGCGTACAAGGTCTGGCATCGGGGTCTCGTTCGGCATCACCGGCGATTTGTTTTCAACACATCACATCGCCTGCCATCGTGATGTGTTGAAGTTGAACCCAGAACCACACAGATATTCGTGGATGCTTTTCTTTCTTCTATCCCTCGCTTCATGTTTCTTTTTATTTTCCACATGTCTGACTTTATTGGATGCCTCAAGGACACAAGTGTTATTATACTGTTACCAATGGCTATCTCGTCTTTATTGATCGTTTGTTTTCTTATGACCCTCAAAGATATGTCAAGAACGAGAAGTGAAGGATCTCAAATATCTTAATGAACTCTGGGCGCACAGGACTCGTGATCGAACCGTAACAGATGACGGAATTTTCTAATTTACTTATTCATTTATTTATTTTTACCAAATTTTAGCTTCCTGTGAGTCGTGCGGACTTCTGGCTTTCTTTATTTTTTATTCCGAATTTATGCTATCTTGGTTGTATTTGATAATTAATCTAGCGCGTTCAAGATTCATAACAATCAATGACTTAGATCTTTTTTCTTTTATTAGTGTAGAAAAGCTCACGCAGGCACCAATAATCCCAATTGCAAAGCTTTGGATTTAACCACTAGCTAGCACGGAGTTTATCGACAATAAACCACGATCCAGCCGAGAGCGCTGTTGTTTGTGGCGGGATGTACTCGATGCATGTGGCGGAAAGCTCGATTTAGTGGAGATGCATTCGATGCGATGCGGCAGCAAGCTTGATTTGACCCGGCGAGGTCGATTCGAGGTGCCAGGAATTTAATTTGACTTTGCCCTCAAATCTTTTTTGCCATCTGCCGCTTGGTTCGTGGGCCATTGCTACGACAAATGAGAGGGTGACTTGTGGCGGAAGAGGATCCTTTGACTTGCTCCCTTCATGCCTTAAGTGTGACTTTAATCTATGTGAACCGTCGGATTGAAGCGAAACGGACAAGATTCATCGCTACAGTGGCGGGAGCAGGCACCGGGAGCAGAGAAGCCCCGTCCTCAAAATTGAGCCGCCTCACGTCCTCGGGCTCCTAAACCGAAATTCCGAATCACTTGTACCACTCGCAAAAGCCAAGTTAAACCGCCATGGATCTCTCCTCGACTTTCTCTGCCCTCCTGCTCGTCTTGCTCCTCCCTCTGCTTTGCTTCCTCTACCTGAGCCGGGACCCCAGGAAGAAGCCTCGCGCCGACGGCCTCAAGGCCTACCCGCTCCTCGGCACACTCCCGCACTTCGTCAAGAACCAGCACCGCTTCATCTAATGGTCCGCCGAGGTCCTGAAGCGAAGTCCCACACACACCATATCGTTCAAGATTCCCGGCCTCAGCGGCGGCGTCATCACCGCCAACCCGGCCAACGTGGAGCACATACTCAAGACCAACTTTGCCAACTACCCCAAGGGCGACCTCACGGTGTCCACCATCGAGGACTTCCTCGGACACGGCATCTTCAACTCCGACGGCGAGCAGTGGCTGTGGCAGCGCAAGGCCGCCAGCTACGAGTTCAACAATCGCTCCCTGAGGAGCTTCGTCGTCGACGCCGTCCGCTTCGAGGTCGTCGAGCGGCTCCTGCCGCTGCTCGAGCGGGCAGCCTCCGACGGCCGGACGCTTGACGTGGAGGATGTGATGGAGCGCTTCGCCTTCGATAGCATCTGCCGCGTGGCCTTCGGCGAGGACCCGGCGTGCCTTGTTACCGAAGAAGGCATGTCCGCGTCGCAGAGCACCGAGTTCTTGAGTGCTTTCAACGAAGTCCAGAACGGTATCTTGGCCAGGTTCATGTCGCCAGTCAAGTCGCTGTGGCGCCTCAAGAAGGTGCTCAACTTGGAGTCTGAGAGGCGGCTGCGGGAAGCGCTCGAGACGGTTCACGGATACGCCGACAGGATCGTCCGCGAGCGAAAGGAGAGAGGCGCGGCCGGGCTGGCGTGCAGGGACGACTTCCTGTCGCGCTTCGCCGCGAGCGGCGAGCACAGCGATGAGAGCCTCCGCGACGTGGTCACCAACTTCCTCCTCGCCGGCCGCGACACGACGCCGTCGGCGTTGACCTGGTTCTTCTGGCTGGTCTCCGGCCGGCCCGACGTCGAGGACAAGATCCTGCGCGAGATCCGCGCGGTGCGCGCGTCGTCAAGCGTGCAGCAGGGAAGCACGGGCCGCGCGACGTTCAGCTTCGACGAGCTGCGCGACATGCACTACCTCCACGCCGCCATCACGGAGTCCATGAGGCTGTACCCGCCGGTGCCCATCGACTCGCAGTGCTGCAAGCAGGACGACTTCCTGCCGGACGGTACGTTCGTTGCGAAAGGGTGGATGACAACCTATTCTGCGTATGCGATGGGGCGGGTGGAGGACATATGGGGAAACGACTGCGAGGAGTTGGGCCAATTGCCCTGGTACCATGGGTAAGGGGAGCTATCTCCCAAACCCCATCAGTAAAGAAGCAATCTCTCTCACACCATTCCTGAATGCACTTCTCTCTCCAAAACACCAAAAAGCTCCATATCTCTCTTTTCTCACCCGATTCTGCCCCTGCCTGTGTCTTCTTCCATGCGCCGCCGCACCTGCTGCTTCTTCTTCCTTGCGCCGCCGCCCCTGTCCGCTTCTTCTTCCTTGCGACGAGCTCCCGCCGCGGGACCTCGGGCACGCTCAGCAGCGGCGAGCACGCGAGGCCAAGGCATCGCAGCAGAGCATGCGCGGCAGGACATCGCGGTGACGCAGATGGATGAAACACGACAGCTGATGCGTGCTTGCTTGTGCTGCTCCTGCTTGCTTGCTTGTGCGGCTGCTTAATTGTGTTGCTGATGCTTGCCTGCCAGCTTGCTTGTGGAGCTTCACGAGAGGTTGCGGAGGCACGGGAGCCGCTTCTGGTGGTGCTGGACCGGTGAAGAATCCCGAAAATAAAAAAAATTGATGTTTATGTGTACTTGTGCTTGCTCTCGTGTGTGCCCATCACGATTTGAACTGAGAAACTGAGAAATCAGAGGAAGATGAAAGGGGAATAAAGCTCGCAGCAAGGCGCTGCAGGCTGGAGCGCCATGGAGCCCGGATCGAGAGCAGGGCGGCGGCGGCGGCAGGAGGGAGACGAGAGCGGCGCACTCGGTGTGAGGGAGGGGGAGACGCGGCCCGGCTCGGCTTGTCGCCGGCGCGGTAGCATGGCGCGCGACCTGCCGACCCCACGGGCATGGCGCGCGACCCGCACGGGGAGGCTCCGGCGGCGTCCCTCGTCGCCCTCTCCGCCGGTGTCTCCCTTCCGCTGCAGTCGGTTTTCGATTTTTCTCGGCCTCGATTTGGTTCGAAACACGGGAGCACGCAGGGGCATTCTCGGGAGAGAAAAACGAGATTTGGCCGGTGTTGGTGTTTTGGAGGGGCGGGCGCGTTCGCCAGTGGCGTTGAGGGGAAGGCTCTTTTAGTCACGGGGTTTCGGAGATGGTCGCCTTTAGAAGTGGGGTGAGGGCAATTAACCCCGAGGAGTTCAAGCCGGAGCGGTGGCTCGGAGAAGACGGCGCGTTCCGGCCGGAAAGCCCCTTCAAGTACCCGGTCTTCCACGCTGGGCCAAGGATGTGCCTCGGCAAGGAGATGGCCTACATCCAGATGAAGTCCATCGCTGCGTGCGTGTTCGAGACGTTCAGCTTCAAGTTCGTCGGCCGCAATGAACACCCGGAGCTCATGCTAAAGTTCACGCTGCGGATGAAGGGCGGCTTGCCGATGCAAGTGTACAAGAGATCGAAGTAGCTAGGCAATGTTGGCCAAGACATTCCCATTTCCTTAATTAGCCGTTACCAGCATCCATTTGTTGTGTTGTTCTCGCTCCAGAGAAAACACCGAGAGTTTCCATCATCATTATACGACCGAACTACAGTTTTTCTTGATTGTCCTGCGTAACTGCGTTGTTATGCTCTTCCTAGTATATCAGCATGTCCATGTGATACTCATGTTAGCACGTACATTCAGTGACGGACCATATGCCACGGATAAAGGTGTTACCGATAACAAGTATGGTGGCCTCTGCATGTCGTGGGTACTTTTGGTAATTTCTATCCCTTGAGAGTGAATGTGGTGGCTCTGTTTATTGATCAAATAATAAGTTAACAAATGTTGAATATGAGTTGTCAACTTGCACATAATTTGTTTGTTTGAAAACGTCTTTATGAGATATAAAGTGGACAAATCGTGAAAAGGGACAAAATACAACACATATCATGCATGTGTTGTCCATTTCTCATTATTTTATATTTTCTTATATTCTCTTAAAAGATTTCTACGATTTCACTGAATCAGTGGTTCCTGTTAAATAAAAATGTTCCCCGCCAAGAAAGGTTGAGGGAGGGCGGTTAACCTGGCTGGGTCGACTTTATCTTGATCAACAATTGCTTCCTTATTACACAAAAAAAAAAACAATTGCTTCCTTGATACAACCCTGAATATTGAATTCCATTTGCTGCTTAATGAAAAGTCAGGGCACTCTGTCCTCAATTTAAGTGTGGATTGTTCAAAGGATCAGCTTTAAATTAACTCTACAACAGATTTGTGTTTGTTCTCAGAAAAATTAAATTTTCATTTAGATGAGGACCAAAAGAGAAGATGGTTCACATCAAATAAACCACATCAGAAAAAAGGGATATCAGAGACGAATTGGGATCGTCTGCCATCAAACGATTTTGATGGCAGGTGACATCAAACCGGCTTTCGACTGTCGGATAAAAAATGAACGTGTGAGATTTGATGCTACAGTACCAGTAAATAGCGAAAAACGCACAGTATATTCGCTACAGTACCCGCAAACAGTATTTTCGCTACAGTGTTCCGATGCCAGGGTACTGTGCGCCACTGTACCGCCCCTCACAAAACACTATTTCCCTGCCTTCAAATCGGGTGACTGTAGACGATCCCGATCCATCAGAGACTACGTGTGTCAGGTCAAGTTGCACGATGTGGATTCTACGTGTAAAGAGCGCCGATATTGACCATAGTATTTTTTTCAGTCTAATTGCTTGGTATTTGTCGTAGCCCGTATTTTCAGAGGACTTCGGGATTCCCAACGCGTCGGATTAGGACTTTACTGATGAGGGACGCCTTGTCGGTTATGAGGACTATTTACGGAAGTTGATCTCTTATTTTCTGAGATACAAACCTATCCTGACTTGTAAAGGGGGTAAGACCCACCTATAAATGTAAACACCCCTCCCCATGAGAGGGGAGGTTGGTCGCTCAACGACCAAAGACACACACCAACATATCTCGCCGACACGGCAATACAAGAACACACTGGACGTAGGGTTATTATTCTTCGGGAGGCCCGAACCAGTATAAATCGTGTGTCTCTCTTGATTGATTTTCGTAAAAGCAAAGTACTCGTACCGATCTAAATATCTGCCGAATACCCTGTTCAATCAGGTGACGACAGACACGTGCCAGGTAAGGGCGTATTGCTGAAGAATCCGTCAAGAATTCATCACGAGATTCAAGCCGGCGGCGCATGTTCGTGCCCTCGACGAATCAAGGCTGTTCTGAAGCTGCAACTTGCCGACACGCGCCGCCCTGAGTTCATGATGCACGAGTTACGTCGCAGCTCCGTGACGAGATCGTGTCCACGGCGGGTCCAATCGGATAACATGAACATGGAATACTCGTCGATTGATCCGTCTTCGATAAAGTGGCGACGGCGAGTGTTCTGCATAGTCCCGAGGCTACAATTTTGTTGTCTCCGGCTGCTGTAGATTTCTACAGTCACGACGTGGAGAAAGTCCTGAACTTGGTCTGGACACGTATCTACAGGGAAGATTCCTTCTTATTAATTTTGTCTTCTTGATTTGTTCATAATAGATAATTAACCTATTAACGATCTGATATACTCACTCGGTGATGCCTTTTTGCATGGACGAGTTGCATCGAGTCAAGCCTTCTGTGCCGAAGACGCAGGCATGGAGATCGAGTCATGCACTCGACAGATTAGCACCTTCAACGCGTCATGGCGACTCCGATTTAGACGACTCCAGCGGCAGTACGACGCACAACCCGTAATCAAAGTGCTTCATCGATCAGGAGTCCAACTCCAAGTGCCGCAAAAGAGACAACATCGCCAAGCAGATCAAAGGATCGGGAGACCTTCCATACATGCGCATGCATCAACAGAGAAGATTTCTCTCCCTTTATTTCTGATTTCTTAATTGATGTGCGGCAATTAAGCCCAATCAATTTTTTATTCATCACCACGTGATACTTCTGTTTGCATGGGCAAGTTACACCGAGCGTGTGTTAATAGCGCTATGTATGGAGTAATGAAGACCGAGTGGTGCTCGACGGCTCCGTGCTTCCGAGGAATCCAGGAGGCGCGCGGTTCCAATCTCGTCGTGCGCCGTCATAGATCATTAAGATCACCTGATCTTAACAAATCCGAAGATTCAATTTGGGGGGGGGGGGGGGCACTCACGTACCCAGTTGTCTTGATTTAGGGGTGGGCGCAGTTAACCGCATAACCGATAACCGAAGTTAACCGAACCGAAATACCTAAAATTTCTGAGAATTCCGGTTAACCGTGATCAATTCGGTTGATGAATTTGCTAATTTCGGTTAACCGTGTATAATTCGGTTTTGAGGTGCTGTTAACCGAACCACCGAAATGACCGAAGTTTGCAGCCCAGCCTGCCTCGCGTAGCCCAAACAAAGAAGGCCCACCCAATTCTTACCCCAGCCAGCCCACGTATAAAGGCCCAATACTTCATTGGCAACCGGCAACCCTAGCCTATCTCACGGTGGTTCTCACCAGCCGCAACATCGCAACGCACGCGGTGACGAGCAGCAGGCAGCGCTGCGCGCGGGGCTGCGGAGTGGCTCGCGCGAGCCGGCGAGCTGCTGGCGCGTGTCAGGGAGGGCGTGACACGTGAGGCGGCGCGGGAACAAGCTGCGAGGCTGCGTCGCGACTAGCGCGGCGGCGCCGGCGACACGCGAGGCGGCGCGGCGGCGGACGGCGGGCGACGAGCGCGACGGCGCGTGGACCGCGGGAGGCGCGTGGCAGCGGCAGCCGGCAGGCACATGATTTGATTTGTTCTTGATTTAGGCTTAATCTCATCTCTGATTTGGGAATTTCGGTGATTTCGGTTGGTGCGGTTAATTCACCGAATTAACCGACCACCGAAATGTGCGGTTAAGCAATTTTTGTGTACTAAATCGGTCATGAGTTTCCATTAACCGAATTTCTCTGTAACCGTATTAACCGAACCGATTTAACCGGATTAACCGAATGCCCAGCCCTATCTTGATTAATCTCGGCGACTTGAGATGCTGTTGGCTACTTCGAAGACGTATCCGTACATATGCATCAACAGGGGAGTAAATCTTCCGTTATTGGTTCACTTAATTGCACTCGTTGCTTCAATTTATAATATTTTAATGGAAAAAGTCCATTTTACTCCTCCGAACAATTCACTTTGTCTGTTTCACCCTCTAAACAAAATAATGGCTCACTTTACTCCCTTAAACAATTTTATTCGGTGCAATGTACACCCTATTGAAGTTTATTTCATTTGTTTCTCATTTTACAAGTAGAATTTGAATCTTAAATTTTGCATGATGTTAGTTGCCACAATAATGTATGTTAAAATATTTTTAAATTATTTTTTGATGTCAGATTTATGCATATAACGTTAATTTATTTTCAACTATGTAAATAATATCAAAAGAATATGTCATAATTTTTTTGATATAGGTTTTTGTGTGACTTACGATCATGCAAAATTTGAGCTTCAAATTCGACCTGTAGGCTGAGATACAAAAAAGATAAACTTCAAAAAGGTGTACATTGTACCAAATAGAATTGTTTGGGGGGTAAAATGAGCTATCATTTTATTTCGGGGGTAAAATAGACAAAGTGGATTGTTTAGGGGAGTAAAATGGACTTTTTTCAATTTTAATGGTCTCTAACATATACTGATTAAATCTCTTGATTTTACGAGAGAGAGCTTAAGCTATGAACATCACGTTCAGTGCGCATCGAGGATCAGCTGGTTGCAACTCCTGGCGCGGTCAGTGCAGAGCAAGTCCCAAGGCGAAAAGGCTCCGAAGACTCAAGCATGTTGACGAGTTTATCGAGCCAGCTACGAACGAGTCTTCGGAATACTTCTTCAACGTCGCGCCCATTGCAATCACCCGAAGACAGCGTGGGTGCGTGACCTCCCGAACCCTATCCTCCAGCTGTCTTCAGAGTTCCTGAATGACAAACATGACGAATGTGCTCAAACTAATCCCGAAGACTTCTCGTGAGACAGGGAAGATTATTTCTTTTTAGTAATTTTGATTTGCTAATTTCCTAGCATGCTAATTTATTATTGTTATCTAGCATGACTTGTGGATTTGTTTGTGTTACACCAAGACGGATGAGCATTATTTTGCCAATTTCTGTCGCTTATTTTTCTTAACGTCATGCTAATTAAAGGTTCGGTCTTGTTGGTTGTTTACGCATGTACCGAACATCTTCGAGATTGTTGGCGTGGAATTCGATGCTCAATGGGCGGCCTCATCGGCGATCGGGAGATTGTCGACCAGCTGGCATCATTGGTGTCTTAAAGCCGAACGTCGTGCTGTATTGTCGGCACCGAATCATCAACTCCCGAACTTACGCTTAGGGCTACTCAGTAATCCCGAAGTTCACATCGAGAACAACTCTTTGAGCAGTGGGCTACAGATAAGCAGAACAAATCACTCTCCTTTATTATTTGGTTTTATATCATTAAACTGGGATTTCTCTCATTTAAGCAAGATATTTATCTCCGAACATTATATTGGTTTTCTGGATATTCATCCTTAGCAAATTTATCATCGGAATCATCATCTGGAATCTATTGAACATTGGATTATTCATCTGGAGTCATCAGGATTTTCATCCGGAATTTATTGATTATTGAGATATTCATCTCTAGAATTTATTTATTATTGGAATATTCATTCGGAATTTCAGTGATATTGGGATATTCATCCAAGAATTATCGGAATTTCATGCAGAATTTTGTTGATCTTGGGAATATTCGTCCAGAATCTTATTGATGATTGATATATTACTCTCTGGAATTCAAATTCACTTTCAAGTCATTTCTGACCATACGGATATTCATTATTGGTTATCTCACTAACCATCAGATATTTATCTTTAGGCATTCTATTGGCTCTTCAAATATTTATTGATCCTATTACTTGGATTATTGACATTGGTTATTGATCTACGGATTATCGACTTTTCAGTCATGTCAAATTTGTCCCTTCAGACCTATCAAATTTGTCCCTTCGGATCAAAAGGCCAAGCCCTTCGGCTAGTCTATTATATTAAGTTTGGCCGTTTTCCTGGCCACACGTTTGGTTCACAGGCGCGGTACGAACAGCCTTTTCAGGCACCAAAGAGTCGTAAGGCTTAGCTACAATGGTGGTTTGATAAGTTACACGGTCACCCTGTGAAAAAGTTTGAGGGGAGACCCTTAGCCCACTGTTTGGTTCATAAGCAGGATCTTCCCAAACAGGTTGCACCCTCAACCACCTTTAAAACACTTAAATGTGTACAAAAATTAAGACAATCTACATGCCTTATTGATTTACTATTTTCCTGCACACAGTTGAAACTGTGTATTGAAAAACAGGGAGGATCACATAGGCATTAAAGTATTGTCCAAATAAAAGTTTTCGCCTCATCATTACAGCAGTTTTTATTACAAGCTCCTTGAAAGGAGCTGAATTACTCCTGATATTACAGTAGCTGCTTTATTTTTTATTGAAGTTGGCTTTGGATCATTCTGTCATATACAAGGATACGGTGGATGATTATTTTTGCCACCATCAGTCAAGATTTGTTTTTTATTGCACTGTTCACGTGCTGATTTGAAGATTATTCGAGCGTTGGATGTGATCAATGGAAGCTTCAGCGAGCCTTGCTATGTTAACTCGGCAGGAGCCTGAGATCATGATCATTGATGCACAAGCGTTATCTTATTTTATTGGGATAGCTCTGCTATCCACTAATTCATTGAGAATCCACGCTATGGTCTACAAAGTTCTACTGACACTCGCATGCAGAAGGCCAAGTGAAGATTAGCAAGCAGATACAAGTCTGAGAGGGTCACGGCAACAAGATTCACCCAATTTTATCACGCATTCTCGCTGCCACTGACGCTTTGAAGACCAAGCTCCTGGTTGTTCCACACTGCCGCGCCGCTGAAGCCTCCGTACTTATGGCCGTCCTACTGTTCTGATGCTCTGATTGACGCCTAGCCTTCTTGCACCGTATCATAGTGCCACGTTGCTGTGCTCCAGGCTGATTTTGTGATTAGTCATGCCGAACGCAAGCTATCGAAGATTTTGTCTATATATGTGAAGATGAAGACCTGTTTGGTGAGGAGTTGAAGGGGTATATGAAGCTGTACATACAGAGGATGTTGGGTTCTACTGAATTATTTGAGGTCTGAGGATTTCTCGTCAGGCAATCAGAGGCTTTGTTTTTTTATCAAAGTTCAAGCATGCTCGCTTGGGGCTGTCGTCTCGTGTGCGCGCTTGCTTGGAAGATGCCAGTTCACTCCTCCATATATTCATCCGAAGGTGTTATGCTGCTGCGCTTGAGGCCGAACTCCTGATTTCCATGCCACCTTGCATGCTGTGTGAAGCGTCCCGGGTCATTAAATTACCCGAAACTACGTGTTTTCGTACTTGTCCCAGGATCAATGACAAGTACACACGATAATCACAGTGGAATCAGAACTATACATCGTGTAACTATCAAATTTATTATAAAATATTGGCTCAAGGCCCGAAAAGAATACATGAAGAGATATATGCATTGGCAATGAATAGAATTCAGATTCGCAGCGGGTGGCCCATGTTCATTCCACAAGCAATTGGCTGGAAGTTGAACTCCTAGAAAGAACGGCGTCGTCCCTCACCGAGATCCATATCATATCTGAAAACAAGTTATCGGAGGCAAGCTATGTGGGTGAATAATTGCAATATCATAATCAAATGCTTGGCTGAATGAAGGATAGAATGATGAGGGCAAATTTTGCATAAATGAGCAGTTGATAAACTAACTTGAATAATTAGATAATTACTAAATGGAAGTGCTTGAGTATAAATTGCATAAATGTAAGCACAAGTAAGACATCATAAGTAAAGTTCCATACTTGACCTCCATGTCAAGTGCCTATACATATTCACTACCTCCATGGCATGAATATTATCTCCATCTATGTCATTCATATATTTCAACAAGAATATCCATAGTCAATTTTAATCCCATCCATTCTCTAAACAAAGACCTATCATTAAGGAGCTTGAGACCGCAAGCACGGCTATTCGAATAGATTATGACTCTGCAGAGTTTGTACGCTGTACCCATGGATAATGAGTGACCGTCTGTGGTGTAGCTAACACCATGCACTCACGAAGTGTGCACATCGGTATCACACATAGCTTTTTCACTAGCTGTACGCTATCTTGCCTCCCCTGAAATGTATGATTCCCTCCTTACCTGGCTACTAACACCCCAGAGTCTAATCCTCCTTACCGGTGGGTAATTAGATCAGAGGGTACATTTCATTGTATTGGTAAACCTTGAGCCCAAAACCGTAGTGATGGAGGTCCCTCTGAATACATTCATCAAGTGAATTATCCATACATGCAGCCTACTCCTAGAAGGCAAGATAGTTTTCAACTAATTACTTGGCCATGACCGTCCCATACCAGCATCCATGGTCGCACGATTATTCCTTAAATCAAGATACAAATGTACCGGTCCTTATGTGATGTGACGGGTCTCCCAAAATCATCCTAACCATCTCCTCTACTAACCCAATGAACAAAATATCACATCATAACCCGTCATCACCGACATGCTAGCATACATAACCAAGACTTCCCCATCAACATGAATCTGAAAATTTAGTGAATATACAGGTACTTACATTTATACAAGTTATACCCCCTTCATTTTAGCAAGCTTTAATAGAAATTAATTATGGCATGAAGCTAGAGCGCATAACTAAAGTGATATCCCAACTTATGGTTACAAGGAAATATGATGTAGCTCAACAAGTGGATATAAGATCAATAGGTCATATCTACCATTTCTCCCAATGAGCATTTTTAGTGATATAGGTTATGCACAAATTAATCCTATACATTGAGCACTTTGCATTTGCAAACATAGGTTCAAAATGATCAAGGGGGTGTGCTTGCCTCGCACCTTTACATATTAAATCTCGTATGACGATCCTCAAGTGTCGATGTTCCCTTGATGTAGTCCTTTAACGATTCACTCACGTGCGCATCAATTCGCGATTGGTAAACACCATGAGATCCAAATAAACCATCCATGAAGATCAAATAAAATCTACAGCAAGAAACACAAAGATTCCGAATGAAAACCAAATAGCATGATCATTGAATGCATTTCATGAGAATAATTTACTCAGGAGCTCGTATGAACGGCACAATACGTGAACGGTGTTCTATCGATAAATTAAATAAAAGAGGGGACAACTATGGTTTATGCGGTTTCACTTACTCTACGGTGATCATTTGTTACGAGATATGCTCCTGGCCTTATAAGGGCCATATTCACTTAGACAAGTTATTCATTATTTATTTTCTCTTAAAGAAAGCAAGGTGAACCTTTATTTACAAAATCCCTATGGTGAAAATGATGAGATGTACATGTCTTCTTGAAGGTGATTGCGTGCATATCTATTATGTAAATTCTAAATTATTTATTTTAAAGAGCATGAGGTTGTTTTAGGGTACATATGCAAATGAAAACTAGATTTACACACAGCAAGTAATCCTAGGGCGATTGAAATATAAAACGAGGCTATATGCTCATACTTAGTGCATATGGAGACATTACTATGAGTTAAGATATTTATTTTCTATTAATATTTTGATACAACTATGAAGGCATGCAGGCTCAAATTACTTAAGCCTAAGCTATATGTATGCATGGGTACCACTTGATTTACTGTAACTGGTAAGTAAGAGCACAAAGTATAAATAAATCTATATGTTCATGCATAGATAATATGTTCATTTACTTGGACTAATTAATTTAAGATTCAAAGTAAAATTGTACAAAACTACCATTGCAGTAGCTACATGTGGTGATTAGGGTGAGATCTATATATTTTACTTACATCAATGGTATGCATAACTATTATGTAATATCCGAATTATTTCTAACAGGAAGAATTATACAACTTTCATAAGAAACATGTATGCATCCAGTTAAATATTTATCCTCAACGCTTCCTATGATTTAATACCGAAAAACATTGACACAGGGTCCTAAGTACATTAAGGAACAGCCTAGTATTCTTAAACAGCAGGACATGTGAGGTGTATTTGTTTTCTACTGCAAAAGCATGGAAAAAGGGCATGAATACATTCATATGTGTCCCTAACATTCAACATGATTTTGCTGATTTTTCCTACAAGTGCAAACACGCTGGAAGCAAATCTTTCTGTACAAATCAAGGACCTAACAATTACCACTACGTTGCTGGGCTGATCGAGCAGGGGCCAGACAAATTGACTCGAGAGGATCAGAGCTACCTTCCGGTGGTCGTCTCGTCGCCGGGGGTGGACTGCAGCGGCGGCACGGCGAAGGCAATGGCCGCGCGACGGAGCTGCGATGCAGCAAGCGGGGTACATGTAGTAGTGGTCGAGTTGGTGCTGTGCACAAGCGTCCAAACAATGCTTGGAAGCTCACCAAGTGACCGGACAGGGTTGCAGTAGTCGTAGACGGCTGGACGGCGAGCAGCGGCGGCAGAGCAGAGGCGACGACGGCGCTGGAGGTCCTTCGCCTAAAGCCCTTGGGAAAAAGAAGAGGGAAGAGAGTCAGATATGCCTGAAGGTGCTAGAAGGACGAAGTAACGGCGCGAAGCTCACCTGAGGAGCTCCAGTTTCCGGCAATGGTGGCGGCAGCCAGAAATGGGGAAATTTTCAAATTCTCCCAATCTACTCCGGTTCTCTCATCCATATCAACTCTTGGAGGATAAGAATGGCTACAGGAGGAGCTGAGATAAATATCGCAAGCTTTTATGGTGGGAAGAGGCGGTGGCGGTGATATTTTGCCAGTGCGCGCCCCGGCTGTCAGTGGCGCGCGAGAGAGGAAGAGAGAGAAGGGCGCCAGAGGTCTTGGCGTGCGCGAGAAGGAGCAAGAGCCATCTTGGAACACGTGGAGACAGGCGGCGCCTCGCTACAGCGGCAGCACAGGGCGGAATAGTGAGGCGGCGGCGCGGCGGCGAAGCGCGGCGCGGCTCTGGAGGTTGGTTGGCGCGCGCGGCTTGGGCCCTGTTCCTTTCTTATAGCGCTAAATTTTAGAGGCCTCTAAACAAACAGAACCTAGTACTAAATAAAGTTTAATGACAAAACCTTTTTACAGATGGGTACATCTTTACGAGACGAATCTAATGAGTCTAATTAATCTATGTTTTGCTACAGTCATGCTACAGTAATGCTATAGTAACCATCATCTAATTATGGCGTAATTACCCTTATTAGATTCGTCTCGCGAATTAAACCAGGGTTCTGTAGTTAGTTTTGTAATTAAACTTTATTTAATATAGCTTATCTAGAGTTTAGACCTCTGTGCGCCGAACACCCCTCGTCCTTGGTCAGCGCAGGAGCAGGAGCAGCACGGGCGTGCGCATCCGAGAGAGGAACGCCAGGGAGGGCCGGGATGCATCCACGGAGGCGGCGGAATGGAGTGTCGATCCTGCGCGGCGTCGATGTCTGCGGCAATGTGCGTGAGAGCGAGGAAAGAAGGAAGAAGCAGCTGCTCAGGCTGGCTGGGCTGCGTGGGCCGGGCGAGGTCTTTTTCCTTTCTTTTTTTATTTTTCCTTTGTCCTGGTTTCTAAACAGGCCAAGCCCAATAAGCACAAGACTGCTTCCAGATTTTGTACGGCAGAGGCAAACGACGGATTTTCTACCTGTTCAAACGTGCTCCAAACATTATGCAAAATTCACATAAATGACTTTGCTGTGAATGCCATCTATGACGAATTTTTGGGAGTTTTTGGAAAAGCCAAAATTCCACGATAAATCTGACAAGCTACTGCATTACTATATGAGATGCATCAATAACATTTAAGACACGAACAATTTCCAATAAATTCAACTTTTTTTGTTCACTCAAACAAAATGACAACTCCAAATATTTGAAACTCCAAACAAGAACATCTCAAAATCAAAACCAGATGGAAATTATTGATTTAAAGCCAAAGGAGTCAAATTAACGTTGTACTTAGGAAATTTCCATCTAATTTATCTTAAATGTTCATAGCTTAGGTTAATGAGCAATTTGATTTCTTAAAAACGACGGCCTAGGAAGCCGGGATGTTACACTGTGCCCAACAGCCCAAGGTTAGTGCAATGTTTGCTCGCTTGTTACTTCTATTTCGCGGGTATGCATTCATCAGGAAGGGCGCCGGTTCAGCTCTGTATATAATCGCCGAAACATTCTCGCGCGTGCAGAGAATCGGTTAGCGTTCGCGACGATTCGATTCCACTTCCGGCGATCCGGCTGCGCCCGGCAACCGTACGTCGCGCGTCCTCGATCCTCTGTTCATACGTTTGACGGGGATCGACACAGACGGGGTAAACAACCCTACAAAACAACCGTCTGTGAACTTTTACGGCTGTGATAATATTCCTTAATAAATCAAGTCGACGGCAACAAAATGACTCAGACGGCGGTTGTTGCGCCCCGTCTGAAAGTAGATTGTTACAGAGGGTTAGTGTTACCCGTCGGAGTTATTCTGTCCGTGATATTCGATTCTGTAGTAGTGTGTGGTCATCTTGCTCTCGTGCTTGTTCAAAGATTCATCTAGCTGTGCCTATATTTTATTGGATGTCAAAATGATGATTCCCTGCTGTCTGTCATGCGCAAGAAGGGAAATACATTAAGGCTCTCAGCTGCAATTGATTGCAATATCCCGAAGACTGTTGTTCGTACGAGAAGGGTAATACTGATGGTATGAAGACTTATTTATCAACAAAAATATCAGCTGGGAGCTCCTTTTGGTTTTCTGTTCACGTTGATACAGTAAGAGACTATTATTCTGTTGATGCAATCGAGTTGCTTATTTCACGAAGAGACGAACTTGATGATCGGAAGCGAAGTGGCTCCTAGTTGCCGCTAGTTTATATTGGTGCATCTTTTAGGCAGAACACTCAACTCAGAGGCTCGGCTTGGGGCTTCGCTAAAGTTCTCCAAGCTTCGGATATTTGAAGACATGAAGACCGTGCGTTCGGAATTTCTGAAAATACATATGGCATACTTTCATCAAAAGATCTTACCTCTCAATATCGCCAAAGATGCAAGGGTTATTCAGAGTTCAGATTGTTGAAGACGATGATTGTTTCCCGAAAACAAGCATTGATGATAAATTCACGAAGACTAGCGATGATGTTGATTTCTCGAAGACTAGTGATGGTGAAGAAGATGATAGAACGAAGATAATGTTGATTTTCTGAAGACAGAAGCGATGTTATTGGCAGGCAAGGCCGGGGCTTATGTCGTAGCCCGTATTTTCAGAGGACTTCGGGATTCCGAACGCGCCGGATTAAGACTTTACCGATGAGGGACGCCTTGTCGGTTACGAGGACTATTTACGGAAGTTGATCTCTTGTTTCCTTAGATACAAATATACCCTGACTTGTAAAGGGGGTAAGACCCACCTATAAATGTAAACACCCCTCCCCATGAGAGGGGAGGCTGGTCGCTCGACGACCGAAGACACACACCAACATATCTCGCCGACACGGCAATACAAGAACACACTGGACGTAGGGTTATTATCCTTCGGGAGGGCCGAACCAGTATAAATCGTGTATCTCTCTTGATTGATCTTCGTATAAGCAAAGCGCTCGTACCGATCCAAATATCTGCCGAATACCCCATTTAATCGGGTGACGACAGTATTATTAAACGATATAGATTTTCAAAGTTTAGTTTCACAAGTGATGTGTTGGTATTAAAACAATAATTTACAATGGTTTAAATAGGAAAAAATCCCAGGTGGGTCCAGCTCGAGGGGAAAGGTCTTGTTTAAAAAATGAACCAATGAAAAAGGTGGGGTATTGCGGGAACGACAAGGTCAACAGTCTACAAAGTTGACCAAGGGTAATGCAAGATGTTAAGCAACTAAAGAGAAGACATATCGATGCGTAAATTGTCGTCAAATCAAAAGCAAGTGAGGACATAGTACGATTTTTGCAAAACTTACAAACGTGAAGATCCTCAGAACTGTGAAATGGAATTTAATAAGTCTTGAGCAAAGCAAAACATACTCACCCCATTCTGAAATGATGTTACTGATCCTAATGTCATCACTTCGAGATCAGAGAGTATTATATTGGCCATTTGTCTTGTTGGCTTCAATCATTTCATCTATTGGTATCCCTCCCAACCAGATCAACCAGCGGCATCCGGTAATTCAGCCAACCATAGCAGTTCTTGGTTCTGTTGTGGCAGCTGCACGAGAGGCACGTGGCATCAAATAATTAAGCTGAACGATTCCAGCTCCGCCAGTATACAGAAAATAGAAATTCTTGGGCTCCTGCTGTCCTGATCCGGATCACTTAAACCAATCGAAAAGCCAAGTGAAATCGCCATGGAACTCTCCTCAACCTTCTCTCCTCTCCAGCTCCTCTTGCTTCTCCCTCTCCTCACTCTTATCTGCTTTCTCAAAGAAAAAAAATGACAATGTCCTAGATTTAAAAACGGTGAAAGTATTCAGGTTAATGCAACTGAAAAGGAGACAGATCAATACATAAATTGTTGTCAAATCTCAAGCAAGCTAAGCATAAGGAGCTGTTTCCTTCTCAAGTGACAAAGATTTTGCTAATGCCTCAACCACTTTTTCAAGTTTCCCGGCCTCATTGGCGGCGCCATCACCGCTAACCCGGCCAACGTGGAGTACATCCTCAAGACCAACTTCAGCAACTACCCCAAGGGCGAGCTCGCCGTGTCCATGATCGAGGACTTCCTCGGACACGGCATCTTCAACTCCGACGGGGACCAATGGCTGTGGCAGCGCAAGGCCGCCAGCTACGAGTTCAGCAAGCGCTCGCTCCGGAACTTCGTCGTCGACGCCGTGCGGTTCGAGGTCGTAGAGCGGCTCCTGCCGCTGCTCGAGCGGGCGGCGCGCGACGGGCGGACGCTTGACGTGCAGGACGTGCTGGAGCGCTTCGCCTTCGACAACATCTGCCGCGTGGCCTTCGGCGAGGACCCGGCGTGCCTTGATGTCGACGACGAGGGCATGTCCGCGTCGCAGAGCGCCGAGTTCATGCGTGCTTTCAACGACGTGCAGAGCGCCATCGTGGCCGGTTCCATTCGCCGGTCAAGTCGCTGTGGGCCTGTGGCGCCTGAAGAGGCTGCTCAACATGGAACCGGAGAGGCGGCTGCGGGAGGCGCTCGGCACCATCCACGGCTACGCGGACAGGATCGTCCGCGAGCGCAGGGAGCGAGGTACGGCCGGGCTGGCGTGCAGGGACGACTTCCTGTCGCGATTCGCCGCGAGCGGGGAGCACAGCGACGCGAGCCTCCGGGACGTGGTCACCAACTTCCTCCTCGCCGGGCGCGACACGACGTCCTCGGCGTTGACCTGGTTCTTCTGGCTCGTCTCCACCCGCCCCGACGTGGAGGACATGATCCTGCGCGAGATCCGCGAGGTACGCGCGTCGTCGAGCCTGCAGGGGCCAACCCGCACGACGTTCAGCTTCAACGAACTGCGCGACATGCACTACCTCCACACCGCCATCACGGAGTCCATGCGGCTGTACCCGCCGTTGGCCATGGACTCGCAGTGCTGCGAGCAGGACGACTTCCTGCCGGACGGCACCTTCGTGGGGAAAGGTTGTGCCGATGATGTATTCTGCGTATGCGATGGCGCGGCTGGCGGACGTATGGGGCGAAGACTGCGAGGAGTTCAAGCCGGAGCGTTGGCTTGGAGACGACGGCGCGTTCCGGCCGGAGAGCCCCTTCAAGTACACGGTGTTCCACGCCGGGCCAAGGATGTGCCTCGGCAAGGAGATGGCTTACATCCAGATGAAGTCCATCGCTGCGTGCGCGTTCGAGACGTTCAGCGTCCAGCTTATTGATTATAGATTACTAGTAAAAATGCATATGCGCCACGTACGTGTCCGCCCAAATGACATCACATGGCAAGAATTTATCATAAATAAAAATAATATGATGTACCGTGTACGTATCATAAAAAAAACATACTTTTGACACATCATTGCATTTAAGTACCATAATGACATTAACACGACAAGTTCAAGAATCTGATAAAATAACGACATTGTTTGAATTTAAAGGCGCTAATTGACTTTGAGACATAAAAGACATGACGTGACGCATAGTTCTTATTCATTGTCGGTAATGATAGCGACCATATTTATTTGAGAGTCTTCATTTTAATGCAATCTCAAAGCACATTCATATCTTTCAGGCAGTCACGGCCAAGGTTACGTGGTTGATGAGGCGCATTTGTTAGACGCGTTTGAAATCCTACAATGTAATGAATAAAAATCAACGCCAATTCAGTTGTAGGTTACAAAAAATGAAATGGACCAGAACAAAATGTTGCTATATAGCTATATTTACCTCATTGCCTCAGTTTTTGACCTATCAGGCTCAAAAATAATTTTGCTATATCGAGTAGTGACAAGAACACCTGCATTTAAATAATTTGAGGATATGAGAGTACCATGTGTTCATTATGGCAACATGCCTGCTTGGTCGTCTCCAGATGGGTTTTGTGTCAGATATATAGACAACCACGCCAATAACATATGTAGTAAGAGTTACGGCATATGGCCATCTGGGAACAAGCCTATATCAGCAAAGATTATACGGAAAAGGGGCCATCCGGCATGGTTGTCTATATATCTGATTATATCAGCAAATATTTTTTTGCCGTCCAGGTGTATTACTGTATCTACACAAATAAGTAATGGCATTGCCATCTGGGAACAAACCTATATCAGCCAGTAAAATAGCTAATTTTTTTATACAAATTTTTCCATAGTTTCCAAATTTCAGTAGGTCATTTGAAACCTGAAGAATGTTTTCTTACATTGCATAAACTTCATTACCAAGGTTTGTACAGGAAATTTATGGGACACTAATTATTAACAAACTATCGCTCTAGTAATGGCACTCAAGTTATATCAATATAGGCTTTATTACAGCAGAAATAACTGAAGATCAATGAATGTCTCTGACGTGTCATGGATGAGGAGAAAACAAATATATCATCATAGCTGGAGAAAATAAAATCAAAACCTGTAGAAGCAAAAAATATTGATAATTCCTACAGCCTAAAATAGTAACATATTTCTGAGCATAAATAAAATATATTGGAACATAATAAACTGATTACCGCAGCTAACCATGATAGAGGAGATCCATAGAGCCAAACATATTTGCATTTTCAGACTATTTCAGGACACCCATGCTGCAAGATAAGAAGGCACAAACACATACTCGTTTGATCAATTGAATTTCATTTCATCAGGCCTTGGTCCCACATGAAAATATATGATGGTCTGATGAGCAACATAAACATCTCAACAATGACACATTATCACTCCGATGAGTGACCTTAGTCATATAACAATATAGAACTAAAGATATCCAAAGAATTTTTGCACTAAATTAATATGTATGGTTACAGTCATATAAGACCCATCAGAATATCATAACATCTTGAGTCACAATTACAATCAAATTAATATGTTCCCTTTCATTTTGTCACCAGATCGATCGATTATTCTGCAACATCATCCCAATCCATCAGTCCATGGCCAACCATAAACCAAACGTATCACCTGTGAATGTGATCACTGCATGAAAAAACGTAAATGGCCAAGGAAGCAGCAGATTCATCAACTGTCTATTTCCATTTTAAGTTGAAGGGGACTTTGTGTCACCAGGCCATGACATCGATTGGTTTTCATGTCTACCATGCTACACAATGCTATATATTCAAACAAATAAAAATTATTTAAAAGCAAAGGCACTGCAGTTTTCAACAAAATAGAGCATCAAAAAATAATGGATTTAAAACCATTAATCGTGAATAGGATACCGATCCGCATCCACATGAAAAAATTGCATAAAACAACATAAGACATATGAGCATCTAGACTTATCCAAAGATAAAACCTCATGATTAAATCTACGGAATGAGCACTGTACATGAGACAGTACATATAACAAACCTTTATGACTGTAATGTCATTAGCATCCACTTTAGTGACTGCAAATCCTACCACGACTTGAGTAACTCGAGCTTGTCTGCACACCCGCTACTTCACTATCAGTAGGCTGCTCGGCACTGTATTTCCTCACTGCACAAATCCCACCAGTTGATGAATTGTTCTGAATCATAGGTGTTATAACTAAAAAAAAAAGGAAAGTGAAATCACACACCTGGTTGACAAGGACTCTGTGTGATCATCCTTCGTTCATTGTAATCCAGTTCAGAAATAATGTACGTAGGCAATGCCTATATGTATGCTTAATGCCGAATAAATTACCATTGCAAAGACAAAGAAAAATGGTAGGAAAATAAATTATCATTGCAAAGACATAGTATCCTTTTCCCTCGTCTGGTCACCAAAGAGTACAGGCACAAAGTGTTTCAACTTGGTACAGATATTTCAAATATGGTGAATTTTTTATTAATGACTGAATCCTGCAATCGACATGGACAGTGCATTGCATTTTAAAGCTAATAGAAGGGAAGAAAATGATGATTCCATAGCTCCAGAAACCCAGCAACTCGGAAGACCCAATAAACTTGAACCCAACAGGTCACTGGAATAAAACCAAGCCCAGTGAACGCAAATATCAAAATAAAGAAGACCTGTTCACATCTAACGTCACTGGTAAATAAACCTTCAACGTTCCTAAACCCAGATTTTCAGAACAAATAGCCACTCAAAAAACAAAAAATGAAATATCACAGAAAGAAAACTGGTGAAGACAGGGTGCAAGTAGTGAATACCATAGATGCCTTGATAGCGAGTTTCTGAGCGGGCTCCATTCCCCTTCTTGGATGGAAAAGAATTAGGAATTCTCTTAGAAAAATATTTTGGAGTCCTTATGAGCTAATTGAAATTTTCATTTATAGCCATTCTCTCCTAATCCACAAAACAACACTTGGACTATAACCAGTTCCCCTGCATCCGCAGAAAAAAATTTAATTAAATTAATCTAGCGCAGACATGCAAACATCAAAAGTAACCCACTGATAATGAGCCAACCTTCAGAAGTGACTAACTTCTGTTTCCAAAATCCATTTATTATCCTTCTATAATTTGCCTGCATAAAACAAATGCCTTTGAACCGAGCATGAAGGCTCCTCTGTTAAAAGCAAAGCAAAAAAGTCACACATTGGAGACATAAAGAAATTAAATAAAAATAAAGCAGCTTGAAGACATAGTTGTTGCTCGTGAGAGGTCAGACATGTTGTTGTCACCAGGTAATCAAGACATTATTTTCTAAAACTGTCTGAAGGCTTCAAACAATCATGATACAATGGAAGAAAACAAAAGCAACCTAGGTAAAATGCTCTCAATTTCTGGTTGTATCTTTACCAGAATGGTGACAAGCCTCTCTGACACCTCATTAATGTAAAAACAGCAGCGCTCTTCCATTTGTCATACACCTAGCAGGCATGCCAAGATGGGAAATTCAGGCTTCTAGTTAATCTCACCAGACCTACCCTGGTACAATCGCCAGACGGACTGCATCCAAGCCATTTTTTCACCTAGTGTCTAGCCCCTCTCCCATCCACATCACACTCAGCATCCAATCCTGCTGGCTAGTCATCAACACCGAGGAGCCACAGCTTGGAGACAGCGGTGGTGCGAAAGGGAGAGGGCAGGAAGGATAATAATTCACAAAGAATCCGCCTAAAAAATCAACAGACGAACATCAATAAGAAATTGCCCAAGTGCAATGGCAGAATCAAACAATAAAGAGATCAAACCAATTTCGGTGGATTCATATAGGAGAGCTGACCTTGCAGGATCAAAGTTTCCAATCTGAGATCCTCCGGCCATGTCTGAGCAGGCCACCAGGGATCTTTGAGCGGACACATCATGAAGATTAGGGATCGACCAGGAGCAGTGGGCAGGATCGTCAACGTCCTCGCGCAGATCGTCGATGCCATCTCGAGACTCGACCAGGAGCAGTAGGTAGGACTCGTCCTGGCAAAGGCAGGATCGATCGTCAATGCAGATCGTCGGTGCCAATCGTCGTCTCGACCAGGAGCAGGTAGACCAGGTCTGCTGCTCGCCGCCGCTCATCTTGGGCGGCAGGACGCGCACCGGCTGTGGTGCCGGTGCCGGTGCCGACGCGCTCTAGCCGCGGCAGACGCCCTCGAAGCGCACGACGGCCATAGCTGCTCACGCGTTGCTCAATCCCCTCAGTCGCCCACTGCTCAGGATGGCTCGGGTACCGATCTAGATCAAAGAGGGAGAGGCGGTGGAAGGAATCAAATCGGGGCACGGGAAACATTTGGAAACCACACGCTACTAAAAGGAAGGCAATATTCTAAATCAATGGGACGGTAGTCAAGGAGGACGGTAGCAATATTCTAAATCAATGGGACAGTAGTCAAGGAAAGCAATATTCTGCCAGAATCAGGAAGAGAACTTTCCAAAGAATGTATTGTCCCGGGATGGAATTTTGGAAACCAATAAAAGGAAAGCATTTCTCAATTCGGTTTGTAAGGAAAGCATTGATTTTTGAACGTAATGAAAGGAGGTGGGAGGTGAGGCCGCGGGTGGAGGTAGCGTGGGTGGAAAAAAATTTACGATCGTCATCCGAAAATGAACTAATTTGGACATTTGTCCATGTCTAATGTCCACCCTTGCGCGGGCCCGGGCTCAGCATGGCAGGATCTGATGATAGATATTAAAGATGACCTTTTAGATCAATGGCTAATATACAAGTGGGTACAATCTGGCAGGTATAAAGTGTATTTCTCGCAACTGGTTCTTTAAGGGTTTAGATTTTGGGTCCAACAATCCACAAGTTAGAAGGCGACCAGAGAAGGGGGGGGGGGGGGGGGGGGGTGAATGAGAGCCAATAAAAATTCTTCAATAGACCTTGGCCTATGCCCCAAGCTCATACCAATCCACCTATACACATCAATTGGGATGATGTGCTAACCTTAGAAGTTATTAGGGAGTGTTATGGAAGCTAAATGATCAAAAGAACAACCCAAAAAGTGATTGGAAAAAAGTCACCCGAGAACCCTCACCGGATACTCCGGCTAGATGTCGGATACTTCGGAGCCTGATACTTCCAGGGCCGGATACTTCGGTATGATGCCGGATACTCCGGCACATTGCCGGATACTCCAGGACCTCCAGGACAGCACGCGGAAGAACTCGAGAACGGGAGCTTCAAAACTCGATATCCAACCAAACGACCTCCAAAAATCACGAAATTTGAACCATAGTTTCACGGTGAGATAAAGAACCTCAGCCAAAAGGATCCATACCAAAAGACCAAGAAATCCCCACACATTTAACCACGGCCGAGAGTACCATATGTCCTTAAGGCTGAACTACAACCTTTCGTGAGAGAAAATGTTTTTTTTTTAGACAATGAATGTCTCAATTACAATTTTTCGTGAGAGAAAATGAATGGAACAGAGTTTCCGTGAGCCACACCAACTAATCAAAAGTATGAGTAAATTTCACAAATCGATATCATGGTCTACCGTAAAAGTGCTCAAATGAGAACATTATCTAGACAATTGGATTTATATATGATGATTGAAACAGAGGTTGAGGCATGCATTAGCGAAATCTCAATCCCTTGAGAAGAAGACAACTCCTTATGCTTAACTTGCTTGAGATTTGACAACAATTTATGTATTGATCTGTCTCCTTTTTTGTTGCATTAACCTGAATACTTTCTTTGTTTTTAAATATAGGACTGTTAATTTTTTACTTTGAACATTGATCAAATAATATATTTCAGTGCTTACTTACGTAAAGTGTTATAGTACATATTTTTACTTTCTTAAATTAGAAAAACTACAGTTATTGTGAGCAAGGAATCATGACTGAAAGAGCCAATCTATCACAAAACTGTACACTTAGGCTCCAAATCTGTAGTTCTATGATACATTCCGCATAAATCTGCTGTTACGTGATTCAAACACACTAAATCTATAGTTTTGTGATACACACTAAAATCTGCAGTTTTGTGACACACACAAAATCTGTAGTTCTGTGATATAATTTGTTAACCATAGTTTTAGAGCACTTTTACGGTAGACCATAATACTGATTCATGAGAGGTATCATTGTTTCATCCAACCGTCCATTTGAGTAGGTATTTTCGTAATTAGCTAGCTATTCCATGGTAATCCTTAGACTAATTACGGCATTAGGTTAGTTCAGTTTGTTTGGTGAGAGTTTGTGTCATGCGTGAAGGAGCCATCGCCAGCGGGCGACTGGCCACTTGGATCCTTGTCACACAGCCTGACAATGATCCATTCTTCAATCTAGATCGACATTTGACATGAAACTTTCGCCCTCTGCTGATTTAAAATGATTATTGACCGTCACTTGGATGATCGGCTGCTGATGTTATCAATTGAATAATAAAAGAAGAGTAAAGTGCATCCTAGGTCCCTAAACTATTCAATGGTTCTCATCTAGGTCCATGAACTTTTAAAACAAAGATTTGGTTCCCTAAACTATTTATATGTTCTCATTTGGGTCCATAAATTATCAAAAAAAAAAAGATTTGGGTCTCTGATCTTGTTTAGCGGCTAAGTAGCTATCCAAAATGTGGCTTGCACAAGAATCATGATGACATGACGTGTCAGCTTAGTAATTGCACTGGTTTGACGGCAGCTTTGATATTGTTACACAAATCTGGTGGTTTGAAAGGTACAAAAGAAATAAAATCTTATACCAGTCCAAATACCGGATACTATCGGCCACTTCGACGGGTTCGATATTAGGAATTTGTCAAGGCGCGACTGGATGAAGATTGCGACCTAGGGGCGATGGCTAAGAACAACATTAGACGATGGCATTGAGCAACTCGATCTAAGGACGACCAGTGAAGAAGCATTTTGGCGGAGACGGTGGGCTCGTGGCTGCTCAACGGTGGTTCTGGAGTTGGCGGTGACAACGTGGAGCACCGGTTCAAAATCTTCGTTGAGAGTTTATGGACCCATATGAGCACCTTGAAATAGTTTAGGGATCCAAATCTTAGTTTTGAAACTTTATGGACCCAGATGAGAGTAATGAAATAGTTTAAGGACTCAAATCTTCATTTTAAAAGTTTATGGACCTAGATGAGAACTTTAGAGTAGTTTAAGGACCTAGGTGCACTTTACTCATAAAAGAACATTCATATCAACAATTTTTACCTAATAAAAGAAATATTTTTATAAGCCAGCCATTAACTTTTTTCAATTACGCCCATATGATACCATATGATACCTATATATGATACTATGATACTGGTGGGAGAAAGAGGTATCATTAGACAGATATGAGCCACCGGATGAGCGAAATTGACAACATGCATTTCTTTGGGTCTACTGTAAAAGTGCTATCTCATTTAACCATATCTTCTTCGTAGAGATTATAGGAAGGTTCTAGTTTCAATAGAAAATTGTCCTCACCTTCAGGAAAATAATATTCTAGATGTATATTTTATTTCTTCCATAGGATACGATCAAGAAGAAATGTTCCACACATATATTTTGTTTGTTTCAAAAATGCGAATAAGACAAATCTCTAAACATAAACGTGAACGTCCTCTAGTGTCAGGACTTGAACAAATCTTAAACAAAGCAAAGCATACTCTTGGCACTTGTCCTCCTTTATCCTGTTCAACTGCTTGGTTTTGTATGGACAAGTTTTTGTTAGGCCAGGACATCATACGTTTTTGTGAAATAGATGGACTATTGAGTCTTCCTATCATGTAAATAGGTACCTATCTGACCTGTTGGAGGCAACCTACACTTATGATTGTGATGAAACACCTTTGCCCAGGCTATATTAATCTGCGCCGCAAGTAAATTGCAAGCATATATACTATAACAATGGAATATGTGAGTAATGTTTGAACCCCTATTATTTGATCGCAACGTCCGTCTACATCTTTGTTTTCCACTGGTTTGTTTTGTACTAGAGATTTCAAGAACCTGTGGCTTCCCCTGACCACTGCAATTTTTTCTTTGTGCGCTCGTTTCCTCTGGGATGGCCTTTGAAGCTCTACAGAGCGACTCAGTATGGGGGTCTTGAGCTTAGCTCACTTATCATTGACTAAACCATGATAATGCTTTGGAACTCATTCTTCTATCACGAATACAATCGTCCTTTTAATGAGCGGCGCCGGATTATACTACTCTATTGGCACTTGTCCTCTTATATCCAATCATTTCTTCTATTATATCAGATCAACCAGTAGCGTCAAGTAAACCAGAAAATCAGACATGGTAGACACGCGAGGCACAAGGCATCCAATTGTCTAGATATCTCATTTAACCTTATCTCCTCGTAGAGATAATAGGAATGTTCTAGTTTTAATAGATAATTGTCTTCACCCTTAAGAGAATAATATTCTAGATGTGTATTTTATTTCTTCCATAAGATACGATCAAGAAATGTGAAACTTTTTAGTCACCTAAAATCTAAATGTTCTAGCTTTACTTAAAAAATAATCCAGCTTCACAAGAGAAAAATGTTCCACACATATATTTTGTTTGTTTTGAAAATGTGACTGAGACAAATTAATCTCTAAACATAAACGTGAGCGTCCTCTAGTGTCGGGACTTGAACAAATCTTAAACAAAGCAGAGCATACTCTATTGGCACTTGTCCTCTTATATCCAATCATTTCTTCTATTATATCCATCCTGATGAGATCAACCAGCAGCGTCAAGTAAATCAGAAAATCAGACATGGTAGACACGCGAGGCACGAGGCATCAAATAATTGAGCCGACGGTGCCTCGGCCTCCTAAAGTCCTGATCCGAATCAATTGAACCGTCGCGCAAATCGCCATGGATCTCTCCTCGACTTTCTCTCCGCTCCAGCTCGTCTTGCTCTTCCCTCTCCTCACTCTGATCTGCTTGCTCTACCTGCGCCGGGACACCAAGAAGCAGCCTCGCGCCCATGGCCTCAAGTCGTACCCGCTCGTCGGCACACTACCGCACTTCGTCAAGAACCAGCACCGCTTCCTCGAATGGTCCGCCTCGGTCCTGAAGCGAAGTCCCACGCACACCATGTCCTTCAAGGCGCTCGGCCTCGTCGGCGGCGCCATCACCGCCAACCCGGCCAACATCGAGCACATCCTCAAGACCAACTTCGGCAACTACCCCAAGGGCGAGCTCACGTTGTCAAACGTTGAGGACTTCCTCGGACACGGCATCTTCAACTCCGACGGGGAGCAGTGGCTGTGGCAGCGCAAGGCCGCCAGCTACGAGTTCAGCAAGCGCTCGCTCCGGAACTTCGTCGTCGACGCCGTCCGGTTCGAGATTCTCGAGCGGCTGCTGCCGCTGCTCGACCGGGCGGCGAGCGACGGGCGGACGCTGGACCTGCAGGACGTGCTCGAGCGCTTCGCGTTCGACAACATCTGCCGTGTGGCCTTCGGCGAGGACCCGGCGTGCCTCGCCGACGACGAGGGCATGTCCGCGTCACAGAGCACCGAATTCATGCGTGCTTTCAACGACGTGCAGAGCGCCATCGCGGCCCGATTCATGTCGCCGGTCAAGTCGCTGTGGCGCCTCAAGAAGCTGCTCAACTTGGAGCCTGAGAGGCGGCTGCGGGAAGCACTCAAGACGGTCCACGGGTACGCCGACAGGATCGTCCGCGAGCGCCGGGAGAGAGGCGCGGCCGGGCTGGCGTGCAGGGACGACTTCCTGTCGCGCTTCGCCGCGAGCGGCGAGCACAGCGACGCGAGCCTCCAGGATGTGGTCACCAACTTCCTGCTCGCCGGGCGCGACACGACGTCCTCGGCGTTGACCTGGTTCTTCTGGCTGGTCTCCGGCCGGCCCGACGTCGAGGACAAGATCCTGCGCGAGATCCGCGCGGTGCGCGAGTCGTCAAGCGTGCAGCAGGGAAGCACGGGCCGCGCGACGTTCAGCTTCGACGAGCTGCGCGACATGCACTACCTCCACGCCGCCATCACGGAGTCCATGCGGCTGTACCCGCCGGTGTCCATGGACTCAGTGTGCTGCAAGGAGGACGACTTCCTGCCGGACGGCACCTTCGTCGGCAAAGGGTGGCCGACGATGTACTCTGCGTATGCAATGGCGCGGGTGGAGGACATTTGGGGCAAAGACTGCGAGGAGTTCAAGCCCGAGCGGTGGCTCGGAGACGACGGCGCGTTCCGGCCGGAGAGCCCCATCAAGTACCCGGTCTTTCACGCTGGCCCAAGGATGTGCCTCGGCAAGGAGATGGCCTACATCCAAATGAAGTCCGTCGTCGCTTGCGTGTTTGAGACATTCAGCTTCCAGTTCGTCGGCCGTGAGGAACACCCAGGGCTCGTGCTCTTGTTCACCTTGCGAATGAAAGGGGGGTTGCCGATGCAAGTGAACAAGAGGAGCTAGGCAGTGTATGCTACGGAGACATGTTTGAGTCATCTATATGTGATTATTCAATGCGTATGTTGAAAGAATTAGAAATTGTCCTTTCCTTGTCCCTTTTGTCATGACAATATGGCCATCCCTTGGTTAGATTGAGATTTATTTAAGAATGAGCCAGCAAGACATTAGCCATTAGTCCATTACACCGTCTCTACCTCTGAAACAAATAAAGGGCATGTATGTTGCAGCTTGTAAGATCAGATTTTTTTTTTTTTTGCGGGGAAGTAAGATCAGATTATTTTAGGTCCAATAATCTACAAGTTGCAACAAACAATCCTGATTATTGGAACATTTTATAGTCTCTGGACTCCTAAACAATAATCTATAAGCTGTACAATCCTGATTAATATTTTGTCCTTTTCTCTTGTTGTAGAGAAGTGAATGGAATGTACCAACGACGTTTCTCACAGGATAAAAATATTAAGTTGACAGTTTTTGGTTGGTAACTTGTGGATTATACTTGACCGGAGGAAGCGATACTCCCAAACGACTCTGGTCTCCAATAACAAACAGACTGCAATTCCCGCGTTGTACACAATCACCAGAAGCACAGAGGGCAACCCAGGGTCGTGCCCTTTGGGGCTGGAGACGGACCAATCCCAAACTCGTATAGTTGTCAGGGACTAAGTAAAAATGCACGTGCGTCACGCACGTGTCTAAATAATGACATCACTTGGCAGGAATATAAGCATTATGATGTACTTGACTACATTATCTTTTAAAATGTAGACTTCAAAATAATATATAAAATGCTCAAATGATATTTATGATGGAGCTAATAATTACATAAAGAAAATATATTTCCTCTGATTATTATGAAACAAGAAATTAAAAAAGCACAAGCAACGTGGACAATACATTGTATAAAAAAGACAGCTAAAGAGAATATCGGAATATTATAAATGAAAATACAAAGGTCATAGACAGTTGAAATATCATTAACCATCAAAATCAAAGTTGTAAACTTCGTTGAGACCCAAAATGCCTACATACATAGACAAAAACTAAAGTTGACTTGTTCTGATTTTGGAAGTAGCAAACTTTGAGCATACTTTCGCTGATTTCCTTTTCTCTTTCAGTTTCAGCTTGTTGCAAGCCGTGTTGTTAAGCTTGCAAGTAATCTTCAGGCTTTAGATTGTTTCTTTTCAATCTCACTGAAGGAGTCCTAATAAAAAATATCTTCATTTGAGAAGCAACAAGAGTAGTAGCTGCATATAAGAACTCAATTCAAATATAACAAACACCCAGGCCGCAACCAATGGTCACAATAGAATATTTGTAATCAGACCTCTCAATTCAGTAAAACTTTAGTGGAGTGAATTTGATTGAGAAGAGATTGAACAAACTACTGAGGGATCTTAAGAAACTTTGATACACTTTTTCAAACCAGCTTAAAGGTGATATTTTTCTCACTCTATTGACTCAGGTATTCGTGACTTGTGATGCGACAGGTGAAAAGAATAGAAAAGAGTTACGACATATCTGACAATTTATTTCTGGCATAAGGCACCATATTTTTCCTTTATGCAATGCATTAAAGCAAAATAGCCAATTGCACACTTGATTCATCCCCTCCTATTTCCATTGTTGAAATTGCGGCAAGTATAAATCGTACATATGTATTCCTGAAAAGAAAAGGGGTAAAGAAACAAATTAACTATTGACATATCGAGTATGGACATGAGATGCACTTTTTCTGAATGTTGAGATGGTAGGAACAAAGATTGTAACAAAGATGCAGTCAACAAAATTACATCATGCATGAAGTTTCCTTAGAATGCATATATGAACCTTTTGCACACTTAACTAATTGCAAATTTGCAATTGCAACAGAGTTTCATGGGCTACCGTTCTTCATACCAATTTTTCCTTATCACTTGGAACCAAATGCAGTGATCCAGCATGCAATTATGAGGTCTTCGCTAATTTATTTGTTCTGTGATCATGATAATCATTTATTGGTACCTTGCTATATAAAATGCATAAACATTCAAAAGGCACTAACAGGCAGTTAGGAACCCACTCAGGATAGACCTAGAGGACATTTGAATGAATTCATAAATATATGTTGGCAGCTGCATCTCCATAAAACTATGAAAACCTATATGTATTAGATATCAGGAGTCCATCTTATAGTCAACCAATGAAAAAAATATTAGACATCGCAATAATTACTCCTCATCTGTACAGAGAAGGAAAACATGAAACCTGACCATCCCTGAAGAGAACTCAACATTTTTACCTCATGGGAGCATACATCACAATATTTAATTATTTCTCTGTCTCCCAAAGTCATCCAACCTGATAAAAATGATGCAAAAACAATGAAATTGTGATCAAACAGGTTCATATATCCAATCAACTAATTTGGTAATGCTGCGGCATGACTAAAATAAGTAGATGCAAAACAGATCACAACCAACTAAAATAACATATGAAGGAGGAACCAGATGGAACACAACCAACTAAAATTTTTTAGTTCTTCCCATAATTCGAATTAGCAGGGCACCCTATGAGAATAATTATTCTAAACCAATAAAGAGAGACAACAACATGTCAAGGTGGTAAGCATGTGTACACGCACAATTTTTTCCACCTGCAGACTGCTCACTGCTACTGAATTATTTTAGAAATAATATTGGACAACATTCAAGCTCCCAGAAAAACATGAGTGCCGCAGCTCCAATGAAAAAAACAACATAATTAACAGAGGCTACAATATAAATTAAAAGATACAGTAACTATACTTCATCCCAAGATGAGATGAATATTTTCTTCAAAAAAAAAGATGAGATGAATAGTATACATACCTTTCAGATTGGGAAGCAACTTCGGTGGCAAGCTCTGAGCAGCATTCCCCTATAGTAGTGGTAGTGGTACGTAGTACTTTTGAAGCAAAGCTAAGATCTGCAGGCAAAAAGGGGAGGAGACCGTGAGGAGTCGCTACTTTGCTGCAAAAAATGCAATTAGAAGGTGGTTCGAGCCATTTGCAACAATAACTGAAACTTTGGATGAGTGTACTACCACTGCTGCTACATGTGTTCAAACTACGATGGACACCAATCTTGCTTCGAAACTGCGTGATTAAACATTGAGGGGATCGTAAAAATCGAGAGAGAAATTGAATCTACTGTGACTTACTTGCTCGTGGTGTCAATCTTGCACAAGCATGAAGCAGATCGCGAGGGGAGGCGGCGCGCGACGACGAGGCGAAGAAACGCATTGGCCAGCTGATCGCGAGGAGGCGCTGCAGAGAGCGACGATGCAGCATTCTCTCAGCCGCTGTCGTCGCTCGTCGCCCTTTGCCGTTCGCCATCACCGAGGCAGCTGCACCGCCGTCGCTCCGAAGCCTGAGCAGCCGCATCCAGCTCGCCGTCGCCGCCACGCTCACGTAGCCGCAGCCGCTTGTCGTTTGTCAATATCTGGTGGAGGAGGGGGAGGAAAATCAAGAAGGAAGGAATCCAGTCGTAAAAATAAAGCAACCAATTCGTTGATTTGGAAGGAGATCAGGACCAGCGTTGATTTGGAAGGAGATTGGCACTGGGGCTGTGATTTTGGAAGGAGATCGGGACAGGCGTCGGATTTCACCATGCCTAATTCCGAAATTTTCAAACATGATTTTGATTTGAAAGGAGATCATTAATTCGGGAAGGAGACAGGCTGTCATTCCATTCACGGTGGTGGGTAGAGGGGTGGGTAAACTTTTTCTCGAGTATGATTAGCGCCGGAAACAAGGTCTGAAACATGTGCAAATTGCGTCATCGGTGATATTCGGGTGACAATCTGGTGACTCGGTGGGCCCATATTTTTGATCTAGCGGTTGTGATTAGAGGGTGGGATTCGAATCATTGGTTGATATACAGGTGGGTAACATCTGGCAGGGTAAAACCGATTTTCCTCACAACTGGTTCTTTTAAGAGTTTAGATAAAGAACCGAACCGTCCATGGTGCATACGCAGATTGATCATATGGGCACCTTCGCCATACGTCGCGCATGGCCGCTCGCCGCCATCCTCCTCCTGGCGTTACTCCTCCGCGGCAACGCGGCCCTCGCCCGCCCAAAACTACGTGGTACATCACTCGCCCCGTGATTTCCCATGGCTTCTCGACCTCTTCTTGTAAACCGCGTCTCATCGCTTGCCTTGTTGCGTTCTCTGCAGACCCCGATCTCCCGTGGAAGTTGAACGACGCGTTCTGGGAGAACAAGACCGCTGACGCGGTGTCCGCCACGATCGCCAGACGCGCGGCGGCCGCCGGATACAGCTACACGTACGCCAGGTGGAGGATCTCGCAGAGGTGCCCGCGCAGGACGATCAACGCAGTAATGGGCGCCATGGCCAGCCACTGCTACGCCAAGGAGCTCAGGCAGCTAGAAGAGAGTGCGAAGCCGCCGCCGCCGCCCCCACCGCCGGAGAGCCCGGAAGATGCGGCCCAGCGCGGGGTGCTTGAGATTCTACGCATCTGCCCAATCACCATTAATATGTGGCCCGAAACGATAGTTAATCCGCTGATACCGAGCAGGCCACAGGCGTTCCGCGTAAATTTTCCTTGTGAAAATTGTTCTATGTAGTCCATGTTTCTTTAAGGCCAGTCTCAATGGGTCTTTTATCAACATTAAATAAGGTGCCACATTAACAAAATAGATGACATGGCACATCAATTAAGATGAAAGAGGAGAAGTTCCTTTCATTCTAATGAAAGGAAGTTGGCACGGTTTCATATATATGAAAGCTTATTGAAAGACCCATTGAGAGCAAAAACTTTCATCCTAACATGTTTTGACCAATCTCAATGCAAGAATTTAATATTATACTTTGCTTATGAAACCGTGAGATGAAATTGTGCATTGAGAGAGACCATTTCATTTATCATGTGAAAACTCTAAATCTGATGTGGCACATTTGAAAAGTGTGAAATGAAAGTATCCATTGAGACTGGCCTAAGTAATGAGCCTGTGTAGTATTTTTCCCTTTTTTTACGAAACAGTGGCAGGAGCTGTGCCAACCATTGATAAGAGAAAAGGTTGCAGCAAATTAGAACCACCGGAATTTCCCCCTTTTTTTTCATTACTTTTCTCTTTTTTTTCATTATTTTCCCTTTTCTTTGCGAACTTTTCATTATTTTCCCTACATGTACAGGTTGTGCCAATCAGTTATCTGAAGGTTAACAGTGCATTCTCTTCCAACTTTAACCAACGGTTATTCGAGTCTCGTATAACTCATTAACCTCTTTGGCACATATATATGGTGGAGATCGTAATCCTCATACATGAACCGTACGTACACACGGAGAGAGGAACCTTATATCCTGTACCGCCGCCCGATTCTTGTATACGCAGCTTGACATGGGCACCTTCTCCTCCTCGGTGCGTTGGGCACGGCTGCTTGCCGCTCTCCTCCTCCTCGCGTTGCTCCTACACTACACGGCGACGCGTCCGCTCACCGACCGCCACGCGGTACGTACTGAATTAGTATCATCATCCCATCGGTCGCTTCTGCGACTGTGACTCCATCAGCTTTGTTGTTTTTTTACATGCGCAGACAACGAGCACCCATGGAACGACGCGTTCTGGGCGCACGAGAACGACGAGGTGTCAGCGTCCATCGCCGAACGCGCTGTGGCCGCCGGCTACACCTACGGGCAGGCTAGGTGGTGGCTCTCCAGGAGGTGCCCGCGAAGAGGGATGAACGGAACGCTGCACAGGATAACCCGGCGCTGCTACGCTCGGGGGCTCAGACCCGATCAGACCGCCTCCTAGACCCCCTCCGCCGCCACAGCAGGAGGAGAGCCCAGAAGACAAGGCCCGCCACCGTGTGATCCAGATTTTGAACACGGGCGGTGGACCAATCTAGATGTATCCGGTGATAAAAAACAGACTGCGCCGCTCCCCGCCCGTACCTCTGTTCCTGATATACAACCGTACTGAGCACATCACAAATACTGAACAGAATTCCAATACCACCTAATAATGTACAAAAGCTAATATTGAAATTTAATGAACAGAATTCGAATAATGTACAGGGCTTTTTACTGATTTTCTGCTTTTCATTCCTAGAGCTTCTAATTCCTGTGAGAATGACATGTAATTTGAGAAAACTGTTTGAATCTAGAATGACATGTAAAACGGAGGGAGTATCTCTTTGACCGTTGCACATACGAGCGACTCTCAAAAGGAGAGGTAAGCATGGTGGATAACTCAAGATCTTGGTCCAAACAAAAACATCTTGAGATTTTGAGGCCCCTCGTTGAGACAAAGAGAAAACATAAAATTTGCGATTTATTTGAACTATATGGGAAACTTTACCTTTGATGACTCTTCGAACAAATTATTGACTTTAACATTCGTCGAAAGTTTTTCTTGTGTCAATATCCACTTTAAGTTTGTGTGATTTCAAATAAATGGTTATACACGCAGTTTATGAAGAGATTTAGCGCATGTAGTTGAGGCCTTTCTATGAATCTATGGACTCTACCAAGTACCAACAACGCACAAATCAATCATTTTTAACAACGGGCAGGAGCACTGTAGCAAGCATGCCATACAATGGCTCTGTTTTACATAAATAAACTACAGGCTTCACTATGCTCCATCCAAACTCTGAAGATGCAAAGAATAGCAGCACTTATTATACGCGTATTCAGGGCTTCATGCTGAATATTCAGAACACATTGATCAAGATTTCTCACTCATGCACCAAACAAAACATTGGAAAGCACATATAGTATCTTATCAAACAACATATACTGAGGATCAGGACAAACAACATATACTGAGGATCAGGACAATGAAAAAAAAAGTAACTTGAATTCATGTCGACAAGGCGATTCAGATTAACAACAGAAACAATAAGACAGCAAACATGAATGCAGTAAAAACCTAAGAAGAGTAGAATGACGCTTCACTTTATTCTAGTGACTTGCTACTAGGCACACCCATCACCATACTGACTACGGACCACAGCCAGACTGATCAATCGATATCCACTTGTCCGACAAATGAAACCCCATGTTAGCATTAACCTGGGCACTCATACCTAGCACTGCCATCTCCTGGACAGTAACCGCCAGGCATATCATATTGGATAGGTATTCAAAGAAAAGAGAATCAGTGAACAGCTCCATTTCTGCCCCTCCAACGAATCCCAGTGTCACTGACACTTCTTCAACATCTGCCATATTCCCTATGTAACAGAAGGCATTCTGATTGTCAGTGAACCGCACTCTGCTCAGAGAAATACGAGCTTCAATATTCTTGAGCAGGGGAAAAAGTATAGTGCCAGGGAGCTGAAGTGCCAAGGTACCCGAGTCCACCAGCATTGGCATATTTCCTGCTTCATCTCCGTTAAAGATAGGCACCGGCTGCTGCTGATTTAGGCGAGTTCCATGCTGATAGGTCACACTCTTGAGGTAGACATGGTACTTATCTTGATCACGCAGCTCGAAAGGAATCTGCTTCCCCGACAGTCGGGCCTCCGAACCAAACCGAAGGTAACTCGATCTTGGTTCCTGCTCATCGCCGCCACGTCTTGGTGGAGCTGGAACACAATATGAGAATTTGTCCACTCGCACTTGCGCAGCAAATGATAGACGACTGGCACTAAGACCCAGAAGTCCAGTGTTATATTCTCTGACAAATGTTGAGCTTTCACTTAAGGCACAGCCGAAGACAACTTCCGGCTCAAAGTGATAGTCATCGTTACCTTCTAAGCTGAAGTGGAAAGTATCCGATACCAGGTAACCTATGGCTATACTCCCATCGCCGTATGTCCGCAGAAAATTGCACTGTGCCTGTGAGGGATCGCAAGAGGTACGAGGAGAATGCTCGCAGAGCGGGTCATCACAAGAGACACTGTGAAATGTGCTAGACCTGGATGGGTCATAAGGTGGGTATTTGCCCTTCGAACAGGAGTTGCAAGGAGCGCACTGCGTCCAAGACAGATCAGTGCCTGTGTCAAACATGAGGTACCTCGAAGAGATACGGTCGAGAGAACCACCGATGCGGAGATGCGCGAGGTACATACCACGGCGGAAATGGAATGGCACAAGCATCTTCTCACTGGCTGAGGCCTCAGCCAATGATGAGGCCAATTTGATCTCATCTCTAAACAAGTCCAGAGTGGTGATTGTGGGATCACGAAGTGGACTCGTGGGGGCGTTCCAGTGGATGATGGGGAGAGAAAACCCGCCGTTAAAGGGAGGCTCGCCGGATGGAGAAGCAGCAACCGGCTCATGGACTGCCGAATCGCCAGATAGAGGAGGAGGCGCAGCAGCAGCAGCAGCAACCTCATGGATGGCTGAATAATCGGAAGGAGGAGGAGCAGCAGCAGCAACCTCATGGATGGCCGAATCACCGGAAGGAAGAGCAGCCGCATCAACTAGCCCATGGACAGCCGCATCGCCAGTGATGAACAGCAGAGTTAGTGCGAGAGCAGCAATGCTCGTGATCACGAGCATCGGAGAGACCTGGGCAAACATGTCGCAATTGAGCAAACTGGTAGCTGAAAGGAACCGCTGAAGCCTGAAGAGACCAACGAAATAGAGGGAACAGAACCTTCTGGTCCTTCACTTTCCAAATGACCAGGCATGAGTTAATCATGAATGATACCTTTTTTCGAGCCGTGAGCCAAGGAAGGAACTCGTTTCCAAACTATAGACTTGGACTACCAATCAATCATCCACATTTCATGATGATAAATAGTGCTGAAGAACTGCGCACTTATTGGTGGCTCACGAAGTACATATGGTTGTGACAGGTCAGTCTTATGTTTCATCCAATCACAGAAGGGTGCATTTTTTGTTATGGACACGGCCGCTAACACATTAATTTTTTTATAAAAAAAACTCGCAAAAAAATAAATTAATTAAATCACAACGTAAACGATACATAGATACTCCTGATTCCCTTTGAAATCTATGATTTGACTCCTGATTCCCTTTGATAATATTTAGTGCATGTAGTAGAAAGTAAAATTCAATGCGCTGAACAGAATAGCGATGGTGATGAAATTATATTATCAATTGTTTCTAATGTTCCTGAAAACTCTCAAGATGCAGGGTACCAGCTCTATCCTACTGGACATGAGTTCAGGCCCATCAGGCAGAGTCAATATTAGAATACAGTAAGCCAATAATAAAGAAATCTCATTCACGCACCAAAGAAAGCCTTGGAAACTTATCAAGTACAAAATGTATTCTCAGTTCTCACAAAACATGGACTAATGACTGCGACAACCAAAAAGTAGGTAATTTGAATTTGTGTCGAGAGGGTGATTCAGGTGTATTAACCAAAACAACATAAATAGGATGCTACATGATTGTTACAGAAGGATGACTGTTCAGAAGATTGGACGTAGAAAGTACACTTACAGTTGGAAGCGCCTCAAATTGCTGTGCAATCAGAACATCCGTTTGTTCCCAGTGTTCGAATTTGTCTTCGTGCAGAGAACCTTCCTGCCTTTGTCACGCCTACGCTTCAGGACCCTTCTTCCAGCAGTAGTACGCATCCTCCTGCGGAAACCATGTGTACGGGCAAGTGACTTCCTAGATCTTGACCTCTTGGTCATGCAGAGGGCAGCCTTTCCAGCCCTAATCTGAAAACCACGAGATCTTCGAGTTGTTACTCTGTTGTAGCTGAACTGAATTCCCAAAGATGAACCTGGTGTACACAAAGTTCAAATATCAGAACAAATAAAATCACTTCATTGCTAAACCAGATTGGAGCTGAAAACCAAATGCACTCATAAATCACGTATTTAGTTGCTTTTGATATGTTTTAGTTCTCGCAATACTTACTTGGCTGTGTTTGGCTTGTATAAAATTCTACAATGTTGAAGTGGTTTAACACTGATGTGCTTATTTCAGGACCATGTGAGATTGCTACAGGAAATCGATTTTCATTAAAGTGGCATTAGAGCACGATTCTTGGGGTCAAGTTTGTTGAGAGTGCTTGTTTATGCTTCAACTGTGTTATATGGTTTATTTGGTTATGTTAGTAAATGATTCAGTCCAGGGCAGCTGCTTCTTAAAAGTTGATTTCTTCTCAAGCAAAACAAAACACCAATTTTAAAGCTGTTTTCTAAGATTCGTGTTCATATGATTTAGGTCAGAAGATAGACGTAGTCTAGTCTACCGTTTATAAGATGCTACGGGACGATGACCACAAATGTTAAGTTCTATATGCGCTCCTTACATAACTTTGCAAGTATGGTCAAATGCATGTATGGTCCGTTTATGTTCAGAAACTGACATACGGCTGGCTTACAAGCACAAGTTAACTTCCTCTCACGTTCCAACTACTTAAGCAAAAAAAATTTCTCGAATACGAAGGAGAGCTTTGTATCTTTGTATTTAAGAGAGAAAGAGTCGGCCCCATACAATCATCACCACCTCATTCCGAGCCGAGACATGAGGGGTTGAATTACAAACATCAAGGTTGTACTTCTATAAGCGAAAATTTTCGATCCATGATTGATTATAAGATTGCACAGAGCCTCAGACTCCAGGATAGAGAATTCAAGATTTCACTAAACCATCTGTATAAACCAACCGTCACTGAATTTCAGATTTCAGACTACCATCTAACTGATTCAATATTTTTAGACAGATGAATAAGATTCCGTTTGTTTGGTTTTTGCGTGTTAAACTTAAACTGACATCAATCCCCAATTTTCTTCGGCTCCCTATCTTGGATTAGCAAAACTGTTGCATACATTTTCACCTTCATGGTACGACCACTGAATTCAACTCAGACTAGAATCTTAGAAGAACACACATTATACTGTTGCGCAAAGGTAGTCCCAGCAAGCAGTGCACCGAAGTCCAAACTCCAAATTCGCTGTTTTCCCATGTGCATATGAGAAAGCAACTGCCCTGTTAGTTCCCCAACGTAAAAGCCGCCCAAAATCGAAATGCTACTCCAAGCAACATCAGGAAACCAGGGATGAGAGAGGTGTGAGAGAGTCTATTCTCACCGGCAAACGACGAAGAGGAAGTGAAGGCCAGTGATGCAGAGACCGCCGCTGAGAGTGAGGCGGGGGAGGCGGAGGCGGACGAGGTGGAGGAGGACGAAACAAAGGAGCTGCGGAGGAATGGGGAGGCGGAGGCTCCCATAGGGGCAGCTCTGCAAGGGCGGGCGACGCCGCCGATAGCCGCCGCCGAGATCCTCCCGGAGTGGAGGGAGAGGGACGCCATTGGAGAGGCCAGCGCGAGCGCCATGGTTGGAGCAGCAGTCACAAGTGCTGCGGGCTAGCCACTCCTGGCGTTTCCTTTATCTTATCCACGGCTAGAGGAGATGGGCCTTGTGGCACTCAATTTTGGGTCGTTCCTTGTTGGCCCAACTCACGAACTATTCGTTAACTCTCGTCTCTCGCACCACCCGAGGGCCGGGCCTGTATTCTTGCACACGTGATTAGAACGACGTGCCACGGCCGGATTGGGGTGGGCCACTTTTGTTCGGTGATCAAGGTTTGTTGACCAAGCCCGTTACCCATTTCCATTCATTCGCCTGAAGTTACGACCCATCAGACCCATTTCGAGGAAGCAGGCCACGAGGCTGACAACAATGTCGCAGCCATTACACAAGTGAGTCGGCCCATGCTCTTTCACCTGCCTTCTTCCTCCCGATGCAGTCGATGCAATGGCGGAACACAGCGCAGCGCGGCGGCGGCGGCGAAGCAGGCGGAGACCGGGCGTGCGGGGGTCTTTGCCGCCGGATAGATGGTACAACCGTACCACCATATCGATTCGGTTTCGGTCGGTTCGCTCACATGAAGCCAGGTATGACAGCTTCACCCTGGCGCCACAATTTTTCGCCGTTTTAGTGAAACCGGAATTCGAGTCAGATACGGCCGCGCCTAAGGCGGCGATCCGAAACTGCGTTCGGAGGACGCAGCTCTCCCGCATAGTGTGCATTGCCCTATAAATCCAAGGCGTGCACTCCCTTCCCGTGCCCCCAATCCACCACCCCAATCTCTTCCAGTCTTCCCTCTTCCGCCGCGCCGCTCATGGAGATGGCGGCGTTGCGCGAGAGGATGCTCCAGTTAGGGTTCCGCTTCAACCCGACGCCGCAGGAGGCGGTCACCCACACCCTGCCGCGCCTCATCGCCGGCGAGCCTCTCCACCCGGCCATCCGCCCCTACCTCCACCACATGGACATTTACGCCTGCGAGCCGGGCGTCCTCGCCGCCCAGTTCCAGCCTACGCCGAGGACAGGGGACCGCCTGCAAGCGCCAGCCTTCGCAGAAGGCCGGCAAGTCCAGCAGAGCCGTGCGCGCCGCCGGCCCGGGATCGTGGCACTCGCAGGGCAACACCACGGATGTCAAGGACGGCACGGGCGTCAAGATCGGCGAGGTCAAGAAGCTCCGTTACAAGAAGGGCGGCAAGTTCACCGACTGGCTCATGGACGAGTTCTCCTGCTGCTCCGAGGACGCCGTCGTCGGCGACAGCCAGCGGGTGCTCTGCAAGATCTACGTCTCACCCAGGGCTGCTCCAGACTCCGCCGCACGCAAAGAAGCTGCCGCCGCTGCCTTCGCGCCACCGGTGCCGCCTGAAGAGACCGTCGTCGCACACAAGAGGCCAGCGCCGCCTGTTGTCGAGCAGCCGTGCCCCAAACGGCCTCGATGCGCGGACGTCCCGACCCCTCCGGTACAAGCACCGGCACCACGTCGCTGCCCGCCGCCTCAGCTGTCCGTCCAGACCTCGACAGTGGCGCAAGCAGCTTGCTCGCCGGTTGCTGCGCGTGATCCCTTCTGCACGGAGCCCCCTGCTGCCACTGCTGAAGATGACGGCGACTTCGTCAGTTTCCTGGAAGGCACCTTGCTCACAGAGCAAGCAGAGGAGGATGAAGCTCAAGTTGACACGGACTGGCTTGCATTCCCGCTGGCGAATCAGACGATGTGTGCTTAGTAGACACCGGCTGCTCAAGAGCTCCGCATGAAGGCCAAACGATCATACTATCTTGTAGTTGGATCGCAGGACCATCTTTAATTTCTGTGGATGAAACGTTAACAAGTCATAATGAATGTATGTAACAAGTCATATACTCATATGTGCATTACAAGGTCACTGAAGTTTGCTGAATTGCTGGTGATGTCTTTGAGTTTTTTTTTCCCCAATGCGTTCAGTACATTTTATACAACTCCAACTCTGAAAGCTTAACGGGAATTTTTGTCTCTGCAGTTTTTCTGATATATATACAAAACTGCTAGGAGTACAAACTGCAAACTGCATAGATATAGATTAATAGCAACTTCAGATATGCTTATATGAGATAGCATATGACCAAAACTGTACAGTGAATGAAGTCAACCATACAATACTGGAATGATGCCGACAGGACTAGTAAGCTGAAGAAAGATGCCGAGGGGATGAACTGGGGAGAGAGGGAGCGCCGCCGGGGGTGTCTGTTCCTCAACTGGAATGGAATGAGGGAGGGAGAGGAAAGAGAGAAAGAAGGTCGCGGGCCTTTTTTGCGCTAGGAATGGACGCCAAATGATGCGTTGCTCACCCCGCGCCAGTTCACCGGGCGCGTGTCCCTGCTGACATGGCAGGGGTGAGAGCTGTTGGACCTAAACGTCAAATTTTATGACGCCCAGAAAAGAGTTTATTTCTGGATAAGTTTTCTCCGGTAGTTCAAAAGTAATAAACTTTAACAAAAAGGTTCGTTTTGTAAAAAACAATTCATGGGAGAAGTCTCCTTCCATGGAATGATGGAAAACTTAAATGTTTCTGAACGCATCGTCTCTGTAGTTTGGTAGTAGTATATACTCCCTCCGTTCCAAATTAGATGTCACTGTTGACTTTTAGACATCACGTTTGACCGCTTGTCTTATTCAAAAAATTTATTCAAATATAAAAATAAATATATCATGATTAAAATACATTCAATAATAAAATAAGTGTAAAAAAATAAATAACATTTGTGTAAAAAATTTGAATAAGACGAGCAGTCAAACGTGATGTCTAAAAGTCAACCGTGACATCTATTTTGGAACGGAGGGAGTACACCCCTACTCTTTATTATATTTTTCATATGATACTTATATTCTGTGATGGCATAAAAATTCTTATTTAGCCACTTTATCTTTCCTGATACTGCTAGAGAAATCTCAATAAGAAAACACGATCAACTGAACCCCATCAAAGATCAAAATAGGTGATGTTGAAGGCCGCCAAACTGCTAGCTCACCAACACTAAAACACCGTTCTTCGTACTCTGAAGCACTGGATGTTGTTATTGGTACACTGCTGTTCTTTACATCTCCCATGATGACATAATGGATGATTTCAAGTTTCTGACAGGGCTAGTATCTAGTTGGGAATACTGGAGCGAGCTTAACAAATCGAGCTAGCTATGTAAGAGCCACTTATGAATCTATCCTATAAACATCCAGCAGCCTGTTCCTCAGTTCTTCTTGAAGGTAATAGCATTGGGCTCTTCCGGGATCGCCGGCATGCGCTGCTTCTCCTCCTCCACCTGCTCCAGCAGAGCTTGCAGCTCAGCCTCCGACAGGCTCTCCAGCCGTTTCTGCGACACAAGACACAAGTGGTGATCGTTATGTGATCAAGTTGCGTGCTAGTATATGTGAAAACTGGTAAGCGGCAAAGCTCCTAAAATGTGAAGGGACCGTGTCAGAGCTTCCCTCACCTCCATGACCTGCTTCTCGTAGTCCCTGAGCTGGTGGGCGTAGGTCATGTCCTTGTTGGCCACCCGGAACATGTAGGTGGAGATCCACCCCACCGTCATCCCGAGCACCACCAGCAGCTGCACGACGTTCCCGGCCTGCAACGGGTCGACGCCCAGGAGCTGCACGCATCGTCGTTCATGGCAAGGCCGCGCGTGAGTGTCTAAACCAGCAACGGCAATAAAAAACGTACAGCAAGGGATGTGGTCACGCAGAGCGGAGACGCCGCCTCACCTCGAGGCCGGATTTGAGGCCGACACCGAAGAGTGTGACGCCGACGCCGATGAGCAGCACGTCTTTCCTCGTGTACCCGAACGGCGCCTTCTCTTGCTTCGTTGTGGCTTGGGAATCAGAGGTGCTGCTTCGTAGCACCAAACGCCTCCTCTGCGTCGTTACCGATCCGCGCAGCTCGTTGGGCGGCAACAGAACTTTGGCTGAAGAGAACAGAGATAACAAAAGCAGAGCAGGATTACAAAATCTTTGTACATGGAACGCCAGGCGCTCTGATCTGCGAATGAATTGTGCGTACCGGCGTGGCGCTGGGGAAGGCAGATCCTCGCGCCGGAGCGGACGCCACCGCCGGGGGCGAACGCGGCCGAGCGCGGGGAAACGGAAGCGACGGGGGCGGCCATTGCTGCCGGAGCCATGCTTGACGAGTGGTATTGCCGCTCGGCCGCACACCCCTCCTATATCTTATCCGCGGCCACCTGACAAGAGGACGCTGCCGAGCCGCGCGTACGCACCTCCTCCTGGACTTCCGCGGTCATCAACATGGCAACACAACTGCTTAGTGTGCTCACACGAAGGAAGCGAAAAATATCGCACGCGCTCGTCTCGTCTGGATAAGGCGTTGCTCGCGCGCGACTCGCGAACCAGTCGCGCGCGAGCCTGTCCGTCTCCCGCATGCCATGGCCTCGTCCGTGTTCTCCCCGCTCTTCCCCGCGGTCCGGCTGCCCGCGCCCGGCTCGCGCTCTCCTGCTGCAGCCCCGCACGCCGCCGCGTCGTCGACGCACGACGCCGTCGCTGCGGCGCCGCGCCTCGCGGCCGTCAGCCACAGGAGGGAGCTGGTGCTGGGGACGGCGCTGAGCGCGCTGCTCCTGCACGCGCCGCTGCCCGCGGCGGCACGGGAGGTCGAGGTAGGCCAGTTCCTGCCGCCGGCGCCGTCCCACCCGGGCTTCGTCTTCTTCCGGGCCACACCCAAGGACACCCCCGCGCTCCGCGCCGGTGACGTCTCGCTCGCTCCTGTCCTCGCCACGGTACTACGTAACCTCCTCTGTCCCTGCTTCATCTCAACTCACCGATCGTTTGTGCCGGCGTTCCAGGCAATGTGCAACCGTACGAGTTCGTGCTGCCGCCCAGCTGGAAGCAGACGCGCGTCGCCAACATCCTGTCCGGGAACTACTGCCAGCCCAAGTGCGCCGAGCCGTGGGTGGAGGTGAAGTTCGAGGACGACAAGCAGGGCAAGATACAGGTCGTCGCGTCGCCGCTCATCCGCCTCACCAACAAGCCCAACGCCACCATCGAGGACATCGGCAGCCCCGAGAAGCTGATCGCGTCCCTGGGGCCATTCGTCACCGGCAACACATTCGACTCCGACGAGCTCGTCGACACCAAAGTCGAACAGATCGACGGACAAACCGTAACAACTCAACTTCATCAGCATACCTTGTAGGAGTGCATACTATTCTTCCTTTCTCAAGTTGTATTGCTTGATCTTTGCTTGTGATGCAGTACTACAGCTACGTGTTGGAGACTCCGCTGGCACTGACCGGCTCACACAATCTGGCGAAGGCCACCGCCAAGGGGAACACGGTGGTGCTGTTCGTCGCCAGCGCCAACGACAAGCAGTGGTCGTCGTCGCAGAAGGTTCTCAAGACTATGGTGGACTCGTTTCAAGTATGATTGCGGCAACTGCGATTTATGACCAGACGGTTGATCATAGTATGATGAGTTGTTATTTGGCACATTGGGCTTTTGCGTTCATTTGACTACTATATCTTAAGCTCTCAACATATATGAGGTATTCTGACCAGGAAAACTAGTGTTTTTTTTAGGCTTGGTAAGATGAGTAAACAACAACTTTGATGGAGGTGATGATGGTGTTCATAGCTTATCGGAGAGGATAGGTTACCTTTTTAAACAGTGAGGAACATATATATTGTCTTCAATTAAGAACTGTAAGTTACGATCGGCTTATGCTAGTACGGTTTTTTGTCGGTCTTACCAACAATAAAGTGCAATATTCTCTATACAAGTCCTGAGTGTTTTAGGGGTTTCCAACGTTTTCGGCCATTGAATTTTAAGATTTTTTTCCTGGGCAATTGAATTTAAGATCTGAAGCTAAGATTATATTTAACTTTATGCTAACAAAAAAAATCAAGTGTTTTTACGGTTTGTAACACCCTTTTTTTTTTGTTGCCCTATCACTACTCAAAAGATAAAGCAAAAAGTGACTAGTAGTTTTTATGTAACATGATGTATTCTAGGGTATACAAACTGTCACTAGGGTGTAATAAAAATTCGGGAATTGGGAGATCCTATATCAGACGAATTTTTCTTCTTTCATACTCATCTAAAGCATAAGTCTTGACATAAATTCAGAACAGTAAAATTAAGGATTTTTTTAAGATAATAGTAAAATTTAAGTGTTGGTGCTATTCATCGATTGCGGTAGGTAAAGAAAAGGCCATGATGCAGACCCGACGAAACTGGAGCACAAAGAAACAAAATCCAAGGCATCACATGGCCACTGGACCGATAAAAAATTGAGTGCGTTGGCGCTAAAACACTGGAGCGTCCGTTAGCTTTAATGAGTTTCCATTGTCTCCCTCTGCGAGAGGAAAGAAAACTCACTCTCTTTCAAAGCGGGTACTCCCTTCGTTTTAAAATACTTCATCTATTTTAAATTATCGTCGCTGTTGATTTTTGAGTTAAATTTAATCATTTGTTTTATTCAAAAAAATTCAAAAATTATCATATATTTTGTTATGATTTGTTACATATTTGAGCTAATATTTTGACTAAGACGAACATGACTCAAAAAGTTAAAGGTGGCAACAATTTAAGAATGGAGAGAGTAAGTGCCCTTCTATAATCACATATTTTTTAAAAAAAATAAATGTCATTCTCGCTTCACAATGCAGTTCTATATCTCTCTTCATCTTCACAATGCAATGCTCATCGTTTTCTGAGTGCTCTATATTTTTTTTAATTCCTTATCCAATGTTAGTTCGAAACGAAGGGAGTATACTAGTGGCTGAAAATTTTTAATTAGAGACATGGCTGACAAAGGTTTCTCTTCCTACTGAAACATTTCCTCTCCTCAGTCGGATTAAACAAAGTGGGCAGGTCCTTGCCCTGCAATGCAAGGCGATGACTCGGTCATGAAGCACAAACAGCTTGGCTTGCGCTCTTCAATGGCCAATAGCAATGGCAGATACACTCTTCAAAATACTTTGGGGGGGTCTTCAGAGTAAACAAGTTTGGATTGAACACTGCGCGCAACTTCCAATCAAGGGATGCAGCGTGCATATAAATGAAGAGTCACGCTCCTCTTTCACTGCATCAAAAGTAAGCGCAACATTAGCATTTCCGTAGCAACAATGAGGTTCCCTGAATCGAAAAACAGTGTGTTTTCCTTACTTGTCCTCCTGCTTCCTGTCATTTACATCGCCTACTGCCTCGCAAGAAGAGTGACGAAGAAGAAACCCGCCACCCATGGCCTGAAATCCCACCCGTTCCTCGGCCACCTCCCGGCGTTCGTCAAGAACCGGCACCGCTTCCTCGACTGGTCGACCGAGCTCATCGTGGGCAGCCCTGACCTGCGGATGGGGTTCTGGGTCCCCGGGATGCGCACCGGGATCGTGACCGGCAACCCGGCCGACGTGGAGCACGTCCTGCGCGCCAACTTTGGCAACTACCCCAAGGGCGAGCACGCCATCTCCATGTTCCGGGACTTCCTCGGCCGCGGCATCTTCAACTCCGACGGCGAGCAGTGGCTCTGGCAGCGCAAGAACGCCAGCCTCGAGTTCACCAAGCGCTCGCTCCGCAAGTTCGTCGTCGACGTCGTGCAGGCCGAGGTCGCCGACAGGCTGCTCCCGCTGCTCCGGAGGTCCAGCAGCGGTGAGGCCGGCGTGGGCGTCCTCGACATGCAGGACGTGCTCGAGCGGTTCGCGTTCGACACCATCTGTATGGTGGCGTTCGGGCACGACCCGTGCTGCCTCGCCGGCGGCGGGGCCCTGGCCGAGGCGAAGTCCGACTTCATGCGCTCGTTCGGCGAGGCGCAGGACCTCATCATCGGCCGACTCCTGGACCCCGTCGAGGTCTCCTGGAAGATCAAGAAGTGGCTGAACGTCGGCACCGAGCGCCGCCTGAAGAAGGCCATCGCCGACGTCTACGGGTTCGCCATGGACATCGTCCGCGCCCGGCGCCAGAGCGCGGCGGCGGCTGGAGACAGAGACGACTTCCTGTCAAGGTTCGTGGCGAGCGACGAGCACAGCGACGAGGCCCTCAGGGACATCGTGCTGAGCTTCCTCATCGCCGGGAGCGAGACGACGTCCTCGGCGCTGACGTGGTTCTTCTGGCTCGTCTCGTCGCGGCCGGACGTGGCGGCGCGCGTCGCCGGCGAGGTCCGCGCCGCGCGCGAGTCGACGGGAACGCGCCCCGGCGAGCCGTTCGGATTCGACGCGCTCCGCGACATGCACTACCTCCACGCCGCTATCACCGAGTCCATGCGGCTGTACCCGCCGGTGCCCCTCGACTCGCTGTCGTGCGCCGCGGACGACACGCTGCCCGACGGCACGCGCGTCGGAGCGGGCTGGACCGTCACGTACAGCGCGTACGCCATGGGACGGCTCGTGCCCATCTGGGGCGACGACTGCTTGGAGTACAAGCCGGAGCGGTGGCTCGGCGACGACGGCGTGTTCCAGCCGGCGAGCCCGTTCCGGTACACCGTCTTCCACGCCGGGCCCAGGATGTGCCTTGGAAAGGAGATGGCCTATGTGCAGATGAAATCCATTGTCGCAAGCGTGCTTGAAGAATTTGTCGTCGACGTTGTTGGGAAGGATGCCGGTGGCTGTGTGCCCGAGCAGGTGCTCTCCATGACGCTCAGAATGAAGGGTGGCTTGCCTGTGCAAGTACGGACAAAGTGCTGAGTTGTGATGGTGTAACTTTTGACTGTGTACTAGTGATGATAAGGCAATAAAAAGTTAGGTGTTAAAAACCATGAAAACATTTGATTTTTTTGTTACTATAAAATTTTGTATGTCTTAGCCCCAGATTTTAAAATCCAATGGCTGAAAAAGCAAAACGTTGAAAGCAACCTTATTGACACTCAGATGTTGTATATACTCACCATGTCGAACAGTGCATTTGAATAATTGATTGATTTTTCTGCTCCTCGAAAGAAATGATCTACCATGATGGAGGAAAAGTGGAAAGCAACCTTATTGACCATGATGATCCGTGCAACTATTGTTTGTATCAGTTCAGTTGTTTGCATTTGAACTCAGAGCCGTATAGACCGTGCTAACTGGGGAGAAAAATACACAGACAAAACAAAAACTGTACCCCTGAATTCCGGGAAGTGTCAAGTTGATAATTGATATGGCCTTGACTGTCTTCCCCCGATTGAGTTGCGTTGGTACTGCTAGTTGTTGAACTCCACAGAACTCGATCTCTTCAGTCTGCACGTAGCAACAAATGGCCACGGCGGCGGCGGCTCGACACGTGGTCGCCGTGCCGTTCCCCGGCCGCGGCCACATCAACCCCATGCTCGTCGTGTGCCGCCTGCTCGCCGCCGCCGACAGCTCCCTCACCATCACCGTCGTCGTCACCGAGGAGTGGCAAGGGCTGCTGGCCTCCGCGGGGGTGCCCCCTACGCTGCCGGAGCGCGTTCGCCTCGCCACCATCCCCAACGTCATCCCCTCCGAGCACGGCCGCGGCACCGACCATGCGGGCTTCATCGAGGCCGTGCACGCCAAGATGGGGGAGCCCGTCGAGCGGCTCCTGGATCAGATGATGCTGGAGCGGAAGCCGGAGGCCATCGTGGCCGATACCTACCTGACCTGGGGGGTGGCGGCCGGCGCGCGGCGCGGGATACCGGTGTGCTCGCTCTGGACCATGCCAGCCACCTTCTTCTTGGCGCTCTACCTCATGGATCGGTGGCCGCCGGCGGATGACAGTGAAGGGGAAGAAGGTATAGGCTACTTTACCCTCCTTTTTCCGAAAGTTAGCTCGAATCTGATGTGATGCGTTCATAAAACCAAATTAGAAATCAGTTATTCAGCTAGCTTCTACCCCAACTGAAAAAGGACATTATCATTGAGCTCCTCAATTTGGGGGAGATATGCAAGGATTATGCTGTAATCTTAGGGGCTGTACCCGTACTAATTTCATCATCGTGTATGAAAGTAATCTTAGCTTCTGAAACTTCATCATTTTCCTAAACCGTCTCTACGAAATAAGATTCCAAAAACCATGCTTCGTGCATTTATATAACAACTCATCTCCTTTCTGTTTGCATCTTGCGGATTTTTTTTTCATGCCCTCAGAGCTGGAGTGACAAAGTCACTTACAAATTAATTAGCACGACAAATTCCACAGGAAAACCTGTTGTCTTACTTCTTTAGCTGACGGCAAGATCCATTTACATGCATCAAGAGGATCCAACTAAATGCGCAAATTGCGCAATGCTATTATGAAGTCCACTGTCCTGGCCTTTCAGTTAGTTACAGTGCTAATGCATTGGCAATTGTACCTTTAATTGCAGAACTCAGTGACTATAGATAGCTGACCTCGTGTGTTCTGCAGGACAACGTGGCAAGTCATTGGATGAGTATACCTCATACCCAGCCCTTTCATCAGTAAAATGTTCTGACATCAAGATTTTCCGCACTTGGCAGCTGCAATTGAAACGAACGGCAGAAGGGTTCTCTAATGTGCGCAAAGCACACTGTGTTCTCTTCACCTCCTTCTATGAGCTTGAAGCCTCTGCGATTGATGCATTATCGCAAATGGTTCCATATCCCGCATATGCAGTTGGTCCTTCGATTCCACATGTGCCTCTCGGTGGTGATACAGAGAAGATTCACCATGAAGAACACATTAAGTGGCTGGATGCCCAGCCAAAAAACTCAGTGTTGTATGTGTCATTTGGCAGCTTTGTTTCGTTATCATTCTCACAGTTGGATGAGTTTGCCATGGGACTGCATGACAGTGGAGTTAGATTCTTCTTGGTGGCCAGGGACAATGCTACCACAACCAGTCTACAGCAGATCTCTGGTGATAAAGGCTTGGTGGTGCCATGGTGTGATCAGCTGAAGATCCTTTGCCATCCCTCGGTCGGTGGCTTCCTAAGCCACTGTGGGTGGAACTCGACCCTGGAGGCTGTCTTCGCTGGAGTGCCTTTGCTTGCCTTTCCCATTGCTTGGGATCAGCTGGTGATTGGTCACCTTGTAGCCGATGAATGGAAGATCGGCATCAACTTGAGGGAACAGAAAAATGAGAATGGTATTGTTAACAGGGCCGCGGTCTCTGCTGCTGTGACAAAGCTTGTGGATTTGGGTGATGGTGATAGCCAGGAGATGAGAAGAAGAGCTGAAAAATTATGTCAGGCTTCCCGTAGCGCAATTCAGGAAGGCGGATCATCATGGCGTTCTTTGAGCGATTTTGTGGAAGATATCATCAAAGGAAGACTAAATGTTGCGGAAATTTCTCATTAGTTTTTGCTTCATTAAGTAGAGTCTGGTAATGCCACTTACAGCAAAATAAAATAAAAAATGATTCAGTTCTACACTGAAAATAATAACCTCAGTGGAGAAGACGATAGTGATCTCACTAAAAATTTGTGCTCTTGCAGAATTTGTCACTAATTTTTTGCTTCACATAACAGTTGAGGAATGATGAAAACCATTATTGTATTATAAGGCTTGCTTCTGTTTCAGTCTCGATTTGGGTGAATATACTCCCAGAGAAATATATCAGAGGTATATAAAATTCAGATTCTAGTTATGAAACAATCTCTGTGTATGATGAATATCTGCTGCCCAATCGCTATTGATATGTCGTGAGTGGAAAAAAGTTATAAAGAATCCGTATTGGCTAGAAAGTGAGTTCCAGTGTCAAATTGTGTCAAATTTCAGTAATCCGCTCACTAGATGTTGCCACTCTCTTCTGAAAGAATTCATGTTATTTCACCATTACTACAAGCCAATTACTTGGAAAAAACACCAAAAAGGAGGATAGTACCAATTGGCAAAATAACAGTCCTTTTTTTTTAAAAAAAATATAAGCACCGGAGATTTAAAAAGGCCCGTCTTTTAGTTTTATCATAGCTGATACTAATTCCCTTAACAAACCTGGGCAGTAAAAATCAGAGTTTTCGTGCATTCATTAAGGTTTAGATATCTGATCCTGTATAAGCAAATTTCACCTACTTCCAAGAACTTTGATGCAAAAAGGTTAGATATTATGCCTATCTTTTCTTTCCATCCTAGAAAATTATTTACCAAATCATTCTCTGTTTACAATTTCATAGAACCTAATCATCAAAATTCAAAATAAAACCTGTGAAGTGAACAAGCTCCTTCATTAATGTACCTGAAATGGTTCTGTAATTCGTCTGATGCATTTAGCAAGAGCAACTGAAATAATGTCAGCATCAGCATCCAGCATCTTTCTTGAACAACCGAGGCGAGATCTTTCTTGAACAACCGAGGCGAGCTACTTGTCATTATCCAGCACAAAATTGTATATCTATTTCCGGTGCAAGCATGCATGCACCATTCAAACTTGCATAAACAAGCCTATGCTTCTTACTGAAGGTATCCAAGTCGAAGAAGCTAGGAAGCATCCTCCTGGCCCTGCCTCCAACAACATAGTAATACTTATCCCAAAGAAGATATCAAAATCACCTCTGTCGTATAGTTAATCCCCTCTCTGACCACCAAGACAATAAAATACAAGCCAGTTGCTTCTTCAGCAAGGCAGTGCGCGGCTATACAAGCCGCGCGCCTCGCAGCCAATTCCGCAGCACCTCCCAAGATTCCTCGAGAGCCAAGCCGCAGCTGCTCTGTTTCCTCCTATCTGGCCTAGCATCTCCTTGTCCTGCGTATTGACTGACTGCCATGAAGCAGACCGTCGTTCTGTACCCAGGCGGCGGCGCGGGGCACCTCGGCCCCATGGCGCAGCTCGCCAAGGTGTTCCTGCAACACGGCTACGACGTCACCATGGTGGTCATCGAGCCGCCGTTCACGTCGACCGACTTCAACGCCAGCTACATGGAGCGCGTGGCGGCATCCAACCCGAACGTCACCTTCCACGTCCTCCCGCCGATCCCGGCCCCCGACTTCGCCAGCTCCGACAAGCACCCGTTCCTCCTCATGATCCCGATGATGGTCCAGTACAACGAGAAGCTGGAGAGCTTCCTCCGCTCCATCGTCCCTCGGGAGCGCCTGCACTCCCTCGTCATCGACATGTTCTGCACCCACGCCATCGACGTCGCGGCGAGGCTGGCCGTCCCGGTCTACACGTTCTTCTCCTCGGGCGCCGGCACGCTGGCCGTCCTCACCCAGCTTCCCGGGATGCTCGCCGGCAGGCAGACCGGGTTGAAGGAGCTCGGGGACGCACCGCTCGAGTTCCTCGGCGTCCCGCCGATGCCGGCGTCGCACCTGATCAGGGAGCTGCTCGGGCACCCGGAGGACGACGAGGTGTGCAAGGCCATGATGGGCATCTTTGAGCGCAACACGGACACCCACGGCGTGCTGGTGAACACGTTCGAGTCGATGGAGCGGCGCGCCGTGAAGGCGCTCGGGGACCCCCGCTGCGTCCCCGGCCGGACGCTGCCGCCGGTCTACTGCGTCGGGCCGTTGGTCGGCGGCGGCAGCAGCAATGGCGCCGCGACGGAATCCGGGACCGGGAGCGGGAGGCACGAGTGCCTCGCGTGGCTCGACGCGCAACCCGACCGCAGCGTCGTGTTCCTCTGCTGGGGCAGCAAGGGCTCGCTGCCGGCGGCGCAGCTGAAGGAGATCGCCGCCGGACTCGAGAACTCCGGGCAACGGTTCGTGTGGGTGGTGCGCACGCCGGCCGCGTGCGCCGACGACGGCGACATGAAGAAGTACCTGGAGCAGCGGCCGGAGCCGGACCTCGACGCGCTCATGCCGGAAGGGTTCTTGGACCGGACCAAGGGCCGGGGCCTCGTCCTCAAGTCATGGGCGCCGCAGGTGGACATACTCCACCACCCGGCGGTAGGCGCGTTCGTGACGCACTGCGGGTGGAACTCGACGCTCGAGAGCGTCAGGGCAGGCGTGCCAATGCTGTGCTGGCCGCTCGCCGCCGAGCAGAGGATGAACAAGGTGTTCTTGACCGAGGAAATGGGCGTCGCGGTGGAGATGGCAGGGTACATGACGGGTCTTATCGAGGCTGACGAAGTGGAGGCGAAGGTGAGGTTGGTGATCGAGTCCGAGGAGGGGAGGGACCTCCGGGCACGAGCTGTGAAGCTGAGAAAGGAAGCGGAGGAGGCGCTGGATGACGGAGGCTCGTCGCAGGCAGCATTTGTTCAGTTCTTGGATGATGTTAAGAATCTTGTTATTGACTGTTAAGTAGCTCCGAGCACGACAAATGTGCGACCGCCCTGGATTTTGTGTTATTACCACTGTATTCTATCGTCCTCCGTTCGTCAAGAATTTTTTGTGTAGCTTTCTTGAGTAATACATATATTTGCTAGAATGAAGGGAACAATGCCGGTGCTTACAGTATAGTGAGATCTGACTGGACACGGGCATTTTGTTGAGCACTACCAGCATCAGTACATGACGTTCTGAAGGATGCTATTCGAACTGCTGAAAATAAAGTCAAGTCATTGGATTACAGAAACACCTCGGTTTCATAATAATAAAAGAAAATCAGAAGCACTACTCTGTTTAAGGTTCCATGTCCAAATGATCTAAATTAGGATTCAGTAAAGTGAGCTAACTCCTACATGAGTACTACCAGAAAATGGTCCTCCATTCATCAAGAATTTTGTGTGTATAGCGTTTCTTTAGTAATATATCTGCTAGAATAAAGGAAACGATGACGGATGTATTCACAGTTATTTCTTCAGCATCTGTTACAATATTCCCTTCTATTTTTACCAGCATAAACAGGCACAGCGCAGCCTGTCGAACAGGCTGAACAAGTATTATAGTGCTTAATCATGAAATCAGAGAGCTCCCCAACAGATTCTACGTATGTATTAGGAAGTATGAGGCTGCTTGGTTCACAGCCATACTTGGCCACGCCACGCTTTGGCGCCGCCGCGGCTGTGGCGCCCAGAAACAACGCCACATTCGCCACAAAAATCTGCCACAGTTTTACTACTGCACAAGGAGAAAACGACAAAGTGAAAAGCTGTGGCAGGAACCAAGCAAGAAGCCAACAAAGAGAATCTAGTACAAACTCGCCGTATCTTGGGCCTTGTTCGTTTCTTTTAGCGCTAAATTTTAGAGGTATCTAAATAAAGAAAATCTAGTACTAAATAAAGTTTAATGACAAAACTTTTTTACAGATGGGTATATCTTTACGAGACGAATCTAATGAGCCTAATTAATCTATGTTTTGCTACAGTAATGATATAGTAATGCTATAGTACTATCATCTAATCATAGTTTAATTACCCTCATTAGATTCGTCTCGCGAATTAGACCAAGGTTCTGTAGTTAGTTTTGTAATTAAATTTTATTTAATATAGCTTATCTAGAGTTTAGACTCCTCTAAAATTTAGACTCCCATACGCCGAAAACCCCAAGTATAGCCGTGAACCAAGCATACCCTATAGTGAGAGCTGACTGGGCACGAGCATTTTGTTGAGCACTGCCAGCAGCAGTACATGACTTTCTGAAGTACGCTGTTCGAAATGCTGGAAAAGTCAAATCATTGGATTACAGAAATATTTTGGTTTCATAATAATAAAAAATATCAGGAACACTTTTCTGTTTGTAGCTCCATAGAACCAAATGATCCAAAACATAATTCACTGAACTGAGCTAACTACACGAGTGCCACCAGAAAATGGTATCTTCATATAAATTTCTCAGAATGCTTTTAGCAAGAGTACCCAAAAGTCGGTATCTGAGACCAATATTTGAACACACTCAAAACGGTAGGACCTAAGCAAAGGATTAGGCTAATTTCCACTACTATTGTTCAATGAATCAATATCCAGCAGCAAATACTAGAATCTGATAGGTTGTTCGTCATACATTTTCACTTACCTGGATTCTGAAATTTCGTGATCGTTTTCCTTTTGGCCTGTAACTATCCATGTCCTTTTCTGTTTCACTTCCTGAATATGCAAGTTGCGGATTTGTATACCAACATAGGTTCTCGGAAAAAAATTCACTTACCAATTAATTACAAGTATGAATAACTTGCCCAAAAGTCCTTTTTAACCCAATAGTGAACCTTTACTTCTTTAGCTGATGGCAGGATCCACTTTGCATGCAAACCTAGGATCCATCTGAAAGCATATTCAGTTACTGTCAGGCATTCCAGTCAGTTACGGTGCTAATGCATTTGCAATTATAGATTTGATAGCTCTACACAGTAACTACGATTTCTGACCTTCGACACTCTGCAGGACTCTGCAAGTCACTTAAATCAGTGTTCCCAATTCCCATTTCTTTCATCAGTGAAGCGTTCTGACATCTTTTTTTTAAAAAAAAATGTTCTGACATCAAGAATAGGAGCTGCCAAAGAAAAGAGCAGCATAGGTATTCCCAAATGTATGAAAAGTGCAGTTTGTTCTCCTCGCCTCCTCTTCTGAGCTTGAAGAATGTGCCACCAATGCAATATCACAAGTTGTTCAAATGTCCAAATTTAAAGTTGGTCCTTCGGTTCCAGACATGCCTATTGATTGGGTCGACACCCACCCTTTCGAATGAATAAAAATAATTCCAGTAGCAAAATCTCAATGATCCACTGGGTTCATGCTCGGGCTTAAATGGAACACAGATAATGTTGCTATATCTCTCCCTAAGTGATCGTTGAACAAGTGTGATTATTAAAGAAGAAATCAGTTGGTGGACTAACCAGACAATAATCAGGATTCAGGTTTCACCTGCCTTGCCCTGGAGGCGTGGCGTGGCTTGGCCGTCGTTTCCACCTGTAACAGCCAGCGTGCAGCCGCGCGCGCGGGCGGCTACCACATCGCTGCCGTATCCGGGCCGCGCCCGCCTTCGCCTCCTCGGCGCACGCTCGGTGGCGCGCCCACGAGTTGCTCCTGCTCCTCCTCTCCCGCCGCCGGCTTGCTCGTCATCCCAAAAACGTAATGTGGCATTTTACAAAATGCCCCCTGATTATTGATCCCGGTCCATATATCTACAAACACACCATTTTTTTGGATCGAGATTGTTGATCGCGATTCATTATTTTACAAAAACACCTCTAATTTGAATCGAGATGAATAAAATCCCCCTAAGCTATTGTTTTCTCGCTCTCGCTCCCTTGCCATGGTTTCCCTCCTTGTCCGCCATTGCCGCAGACGCCGGCGTCTGCCCCTGCCTTTCCTTGTGCTCCGCGGGGCGTTCTCTTCTCCTGTTCTCCGTCCCCGGGGCGAGGGCGGGATGCTCGTGAGGCACGCGCTGCTCGGAGGGTCAGAAACCAGATTGGCGAGCTCGTCAAACGACGCGGTGGCCGCCACGCTGCTTAAAACCTGCTGCAGGCACCGTCCGACCAAGGATCTTGTCTGCAATCCTGGCATTTTCAGTTGAGTACCTTAGGGTGTGCTTGGTTCCCCGCCGTGAGTTGCCAAACCAAACATTCGACAGCTACACATAAGTTTTGGCGTTGCTTGGTTCCCTAGGAAACGGTGGCCGCCACACGAAAGTGCCGCACCTTCGGCGGCGCCAAAGCTTCGATGTGGTAAAACGTGGCCGTGAACCAAGCAGGCTCTTAATCTTTGTTCTTGAGTTATACTATTATGAAATCTGACACATTGAGAACTTACAAGTAACCCAAGCTGCTGGTGTTCAGGCCTGGGAAGTGGAGTAAAGAACGATGGTTTCGTCTGGTGTCCCCGGCCGGCGTGGTCGTGGTCGCAGCAAGCGAGTTCATTTCGTTTAGTATTGAAGTTTAGTTTAAAGTTTTTACTATTTAAAGATATTAAATAAAGTGTAATTACAAAACTTTTTACAGAAACCTAGGCTACTCTGCGAGACAAATCTAATAAAGGTAATTAAGCTGTGATTAGACGATGGTTACTGTAGCATCACGTAGCAAAACATAGCTTAATTAGACTCGTTAGATTCGTCTTGTAAATTAGCACCCATCTGTAAAAAGATTTTATAATTAAATTTTATTTAATATCTTTAAATAATAAGATTCTGGATTAAACTTTAAAAATAAAGAAAACGAACAGCCTACCGGCCGTCCGCGCCTGGGGGCGCGTGCAAGCTCTCGTGCCGCTGGCCGGTGGCCGCTGCCCCGAAACATCACGCACACGCCCACCACATGCGGAACGGGGCCAAGGCCAATCCGCCCAGTGCCGTTGTCTGGTCACTGTGCCTCACTTTGTACGGCCTAGAGTCCAGAGCGAGCGAGTCAAGCGACACACACACTGAGCGGCAAGCCGAGGAGGAGGCGCGACGAGAGCCGTACACCGAGAGACGCAGCGGAAATGGCCCCCGCCCCCGCCGCCGCCGCCGAGGAGCCGCGCGTGCGCGGCTGCCACATCGTGGCGGTGCCGTTCCCGGGGCGCGGCCACGTGAACGCCATGATGAACCTGAGCCGCCTCCTCGCCGCGCGCGGCGCCGAGGTGACCTTCGTCGTCACCGAGGAGTGGCTCGGCCTGCTCCTCGCCCCCTCATCCTCCCCGGCGCCGCTGCCCGCCGGCGTGCGCCTTCGCACCGTCCCCAACGCCATCCCCTCCGAGCACGGCCGCGCCGCCGACCACCCGGGCTTCCTCGACGCCGTCGCCGCCGAGATGGAGGCGCCCTTCGAGCGCCTGCTCGACGGCCTCGAAGGCCCGCCGCCCGCCGCGCTCGTGGCGGACACCTACGTCCCCTGGGTCGTCGACGTCGGCAACCGGAGGGGCGTGCCCGTCTGGTCGCTCTTCCCCATGCCCGCCGCCTTCTTCTACACGTACTACCACTACGACCGCCTCCCGGCGTGGTTTACCGAGGAGCACGCGCCCGCCACCGGTGAGACCCTAGGTGAGGTTTCTTTGTTTCTAGCCGGCAATGCCTGCAGGGTTTTAGCTTAGTCCTGATTTTTTGATGAATCGACTGGTGGACTTCTGCACCGGTGCATATCCTGAATTTGTGTTCCTGGGAATTTCCTGTATTGGGAAATTCTAAAAGGGGGATCATAAATTCGTATTTTTTTAGAAAACATTATGCACTGCGCATACTCTCGGTACTGCTGCAAAAGAAAAGTATGCATGGTGGCATTGTTTATGGGCATTCCAAAGCATATAAAAATTCGAAAGTGTTGCGACATACGAAATGTAGCATGCGTGTGTGAGGTGCGAGTAGCGTGATAGTAGGACATGTATCATACGCATGAATATGAAAACCGTTTTGGTTGGGATCACAGGCAACTCTACTCGCACCTGTTATTTGTTTTGTACTTTGACATTAGTATAAGTCTAGGACAATGCTCACGTGATTTCTTTCTTTAAAAGATGCTAACATGACTGAACAAGGGCAATCTTCAGCAGTCAACATAGAGGAAAAAAATGTGTCATTTGGTGCTCCAGTTAAGCCAATCACCCGCCTTGAGCACACATCTTAGTCTCAATATGCACAATGCACATTCAGCCGAGTATCTGACCCAAAAAATCAATCAGCTAAGAAATTCTTTTAGACATCAATGCTGTTTTTTTTTCTTTTGAGAATCAATGCTGGGTTTGGCATGGCGTGTAACACCTATTTCAGAAAAACAGTACATCAAACTGCTATGTCTGGGCCTGAATGAAGCCTGAAAAACTGTTCTAACTCAATTTCTCTTAGCACAACAAGCCAATTTATTATTCATGCTATATTTTCAGGATTTCACCGTCAGGTCCCAAAGGCTCTGAAATATTTGTTTCGTTATTGTATTTTAAACTTTTTAATTCCTGGTGGTTTTTTATGTCAATCATTGATAAAGTAGCTTTGCAATATTCCTCTCATTCGATCTATTTTATAATCTGCAGAGAAATCTGATCAGAAACTTGAGCATTATGTCTCCGCTCAGGCCTCAAGTTCAATAAGGCTATCCGATCTCGAGCCCACAATTCACAGCAAGAGAACAGTGAAGCATATCCTAGCAGCCGTCTCTAGCATTAGAAATGCTCAATGCCTCCTTTTCACCACCATGTATGAGCTTGAGGCCAGTGTCATCGACTCACTAAGGTCCACACTCTCCTGTCCAGTGTACCCCATTGGCCCTTGCATTCCCTACATGACACTTGACAATCACCATAACAACTATGGGGAAGTTACAAGCCAAGGGGACTACTTCACCTGGTTGGATTCTCAACCCGCGAAGTCAGTGTTGTATGTCTCCCTTGGCAGCTTTCTCGCAGTGTCAGCCTCTCAGCTTGACGAGATCGCACTGGGCCTTGCGTCGAGTGAGGTTAGGTTCCTGTGGATTCTTCGAGAACAATCCCCTCGGGTGCAGAAACTTATCGGTGAAAGTGATAAGGGCTTGATACTGCCATGGTGCGAGCAGCTCAAAGTTTTGTGCCATCCGTCAGTTGGTGGCTTCTTGACTCATGGTGGGATGAATTCAACACTTGAAGCAGTCTTTGCTGGTGTGCCTATGCTTGCATTACCAATTACCTTTGATCAACCGATTGATGGCCGATTAATCGTGGAAGAGTGGAAGATTGGCTTGAACTTGAAGGATTGGACTGGTAAGGATGGCCTGATTGGGAGGGACGATATTGCACGGGCTGTGAAGAGGCTGATGGTTTCTGATGAAGCTGGAACGAAGGCAATAAGGAGGCGCGCTCTTGAGTGGAAAGAGGCTTCTCGAAGAGCAATCAGCAAGGGCGGATCGTCATACTGCAATTTGAGTTCATTGATGGAGATAGCACGCACGCCATAAAATAACTTGTGCTGCGATTTGAAATTAAGGCAATACACAAAGAGTGTACGAATAAAAGCTCCTCTGCTGAGGTTTTCTTTCATCACGTCAACTGATGTACCCTTTTTCTCAGAATTTCATTTGAATTACTGTATTAGAACTCTTTTTCAAACAAACATCATTATTTTGATTCTTAAGATTCTCCAGTTTATTCAAGTTTCTTCAGTCTTTGTTGTAGCCTTGTGGGAGCTATTCGAAACTAAGGAGCTGTGAATAAGGGAACTAATATGACTTTAAGTTTGAATTTTAATTCTGCTCAATACACGCCATATATGAAACCGATAAAAAAAAATATTAGGATAAAATGCCTTATTGTCATAGCGAGGAAAGCAGTACTTATTACTGAAAGTAGCACTTCTCACAGAGCTTGAACTGGCTCTTATGGGCCTAGAATGGATTTTACTCGTGTTTTCTGCAGTAAAAAATACTAGCTCTTATGGAGTAGAATTTCAAACCTCCAAAGAATCATTATCAGACATGATAAGCAGGGAAACTGAAGAAAACTGTAAATTATCCAATTTGCAGAGATTTCAAATTCAGTCATGCAACGAGAGAGAAATTCCAATTTGCAATCTGATGGCCTCTCATTGGCGTCTGTTGGACGCTGAGTACTTACTGAAAACAGCACTTCTCACAATGGATTTTACTCAAGTTTTCTGCTATCAGTCGGTCAAAATACTAGTTCTTCTTCCTTGCTCCAGCCTCCATCCCCAAAGCTCCTAACCACCACGCCGACGGCGACCACCTCGCCGGCACCGAAGGCTGCTGGCCGACGTTTACACCTCTCCCACCCCATGAATGCTAACTCGGCACGTGAGTGAAAACCTTCCCTTCCCCCATGTTCTGCACCCTCCATGGTCATGGAGTAGAATTTCAAACCTCCCAAGAATCATTATCAGACATGATAAGCAGGGAAACTGAAGAAAACTACAAATTATCCAATTTGCAGAGATTTCCAAATTCAGTCATGCAACGAGAGAGAAATTCCAAACTGATTCGAATTATGATGACAGGTATTATACACCAAGGTGTATCCATTACATAGTAGCAGAACAATCCTATTAGGAAACATTAAGTCAGATAACACTCCTGACTCCCTTGAGAACAGCGTAGAGCAAAGAAACGACTGTTTCAAGCAAACATAAACACCTAGCGAATGTCAGACTCGCCTTCCATTACACTTAGCTCACTAAAGCACACGCAAACGAATTCTCAGATTTCTTGTTTATTTGCAGATCTCTACCGCCGGTGGACGTAGCGCGACCCCTCCAAACTGATCACTTGAGTACTTCTTGTATACAATCCTTAGCTTGTTCTCGGGGGCAGTTGAGTGCGAGGTCACGAGCATCTTCACGTTCTCCCTGAAACCATCATGGTAAACGTCATTGTTCAAGCAATCCAGATACATTAGGCAAAACAGGGTGATTGGCAATGAAGGCTTACATGAGCTGCGACTCAGTGAAGCCTGTGTGGTGTTTGAGAGTGTCCGTCCACAGGGGAGTCCTCTTCAGAGTGAGCCTGGCTGCATACACAGCAGATGCAGCAACCATCGAAGGAAGGCGGGTCACCATACCATATTGCATCAGTGACAACTCTGCGAAGAAGAAGACCATGTGTTCCATCTACATTGAACCAGAGAAATGTAAGCCATCAAAGCACAAAATTGGTACATCTCTGGATTTTGAACAAGAGAAACAAAGGACTCCGATCATTTTATTTACCTCCTTGTCATTTTTGATATCTGAAGATGCCGCCTTCAAAAAGCGGACGAGAAAGACATATGGAGTGGGAACAGTAAGATTCCACTCGAGCCTATTCAGAATGCCCTTCTCCATTGAAAGAATCTGTTCCCTGGTGTAGGCACTATCTGATATCAAGATGAAGTCATTGACCTGAAAGAGCACAAACATTTAGATGAAGAACTTGAAAAATAAGCACTGAAAACTGAAAAGCTATCTGAATCACCATGGTTTGTGTGTACCTCAGGGGCCCAAATTTCCTCATACTTGCAGGCAATTAGCATGGCTGAAACGCCAACCAACTGTAGCTCCCTTCTCAGGACGGGCTGTAGAGAGAGGAACTGGTCGATGATGTACATTGTCAGGTACAGTGTCTCCGGCATAAGCTCGAATTTATGGTGGACTTCAATGATCCAGTCGGCCAGTATAGCCCTCATCTTGGAGTTGATTTCGACCTGGGCATCAATGTAGTCCAACGGCCGGCCCTCGCGCTGCAACAAATCAGGAAGATTAGTTTCAGAGACAAAAGCTAGCACATCAGAAATTTGCATATCAGAGATCTGTGTAACAGTTACCTCGGCAATCTTGTAAAATTTGTAGATGTCTTCGATGTAGTCCACGACTGCAAGCTCATTGTCGCCATCCAACTTGTCAATGTCCTCGATTAGTTGTGGAGGCTTATCAGTTATCCCACCGGCAACCTGACATTCAGATATGCATAATAATCAGACTAAATTCCTCATGGACGGCACAAAAACTTTTGAACGCAATTACTAGCTCGAGAAGTTGTTTGAACAGATCACGAACCTTAGAGCGAGCTGAAAGCACGGAAGTAAGGGTGTTGATGACCTTCTTCCTCGAGACCTTGCGGACGGAACTGGCGCTACTCTCCGACTGCAACCTGCTCTCGTCGGAGTCAGAGCTGATCTCGATCACATGTTCGGGAGGAGGCGGCGGCTTGGCAGGGGCCTTCTTGGGCACCCTCGGCGCAGGCCTCGCCGCTGCTGCAGGTGCAATCGCGGCATTCTGCTGCAAAACAAACCACCAAGTTAGAATCAGATCGAATCAAATCGAGAACAGAGTTCTCCTGCATGAAGACTGGAAGAAGGGAGTGTCATGTACCTTGATTGCGTTCTTTACGAGCTGAGCACCAAAACTTCTAGTGATGGGGCGGTTAACCTGCTCCTGCGGCTGCGGCTTGCTGTAACCAAAAACAGGTGTTCAGAGAAAGAAACACGGGAAACGAAACAGTGACAAGAAAAAGTGCTTGGTAGCGTTCGTACGTACCCTTCGGTTGCGCGGACGCTGACATAGTTGCCGATGTCGCCCAAGGGGTTCCGACGGCTCTTGGCGTCAGCCCTTCCGGCCACGACAGCCTTCTGCTTCCCAAGAGCGGCAGCACCGCCTGACGATTGCACAAGAGACATGAGATCAGGATGGCATCACAAATTCATCGCAAGTAACTAGATCCGAGGCACGCGAACAAAGATTCAATCTTTTCATCAATCAAACCAAAAGAACTATCTACAGAGGCGATTCGTGCCCAAAATCTTCTACAATTAGGCAAGAACAATTCGCATGAAGAAGCCCGGCGTAGATCCGAGGCAAGCGAACACAAAGATTCAATCTTTTCATCAATCTAACCAAAAGAACTGTCTACAGAGGCGATTCGTGCCCGGAATCCTTGCACAATTAGGCAATCAACCAAAGAACTATCTACAGAGGCGACTCGTGCCTAAAATCTTCTAGTACAATTAGGCAAGGAACAACTCGCCTCAAGAAGCCCGGCGTACCCAAATCTAATCCACAGCAAGAAAAGGAAGAACACGCCCAAGATCCCGAACAAGAAAGAACGGCCAGGAACCCATCATCTTTCCCCCACGAGACGAGGAGGACAAATCGAGTAAGAACCCAAGATCCGCCGCAGGCTCACCTCGGTTCTGTTGAAGCTGCGGAGCGGCAGCGACGGCGGCGGCGTGGTCGCGGGTGGCCATCTCTCCCTCCTCCTCCTCCTCGTCGCCGCACTCGGGCTGGCCGAAGAGCCCGGAGAACACGGAGGCGAAGAAAGACTGGAGGCGCCCCGCCCGCGTCTCCTCTTCCTCGCCGGCGAGCGTTGCCACCTCGGACCCGGCAAAGTTCAGCGGCGAGAGTGGGGTTGGGTCAATCTACGGCGACTCGCGGTGGCGGTGGCTGGGGTGGTACAGTTCGTGGAGGAGGACGAGGAGATGTGACAATGGAGGGGAGCAGGGGATATATGGGGGCCGGGCGGCGCGGCGTGGAGCGGGTCGGGAGCGGGGCGGTTCCAACGGTCGGGAAGGGTTCGTATCGCAACGGTCGGATGGAGCGGATCGGACCGCTGGGATCGATCGGGGCGCACCCACGGGAACTAGCCGTTGAGGTGGTGTGGGTGGCTAGGGCGAGATTCCCTTGGCTCGTTCGGTGCCGCGCTGGACGCGGTCCAGCCGTTGCTTTACTGGGTGCTGAATAGTAATTGCGTTCTTTCCTTGCCTTAAACATGGCAAGTGCATTGGCTAGTCTATCTCGGTTCGCGTTTGTCAACACGGTTCAAAACCGGGTGGTAATTGAATTGAGCAAGGGCATTCAGATTAGCCCTGAATTTGAATTTCCGCGAGTAAAATTAACGGGCAGTTTATTGGACCTTCTAATGAACAAGCAGGGCACTCAACGTCCTAACTCCTAATAACCAATGATAATACAATAATAACGAGAGGGGCAATAAACGGCCGATAAAAATCAGGCAGATGGTGGACTCACTGACAAAAGCTCCGTACTTGCTTTGGACGGAAGATGCCCTCAAATGCGTCGCATGTGACCATGACAGCGACTCGGGGAGTAATTCCTCTACGGTGATAATATGAAACAGTTTACGTGACTTCGAATTTAACACCCTTTTAACGTAGGCTTCACGTCTAGTAGTTCAAATATGATTCATCAGAACGTTGTTATACGGTTTCAGTTGAACTCAAACCGTTGAGCATTTGCCATGTAAGATTCAGACATAAATAATATGAGGGCTTCAATCTTTAGCACAATTCAGTACATTCAGGTAAATTCAGCGAAATATGTTTTCGTTCTCTATTACATTATGCAGGATTCATGGTAGTTGCAGATGCTAAACTGTCACCTCATGCTCCAGCGATGAGGAATGTAAGCGGGAATGACCTCTGTAGCTGATTATCAATCGTAATAAAAATACATCTTGTTGAAGTACACAGTTGTCCACACATCACAAATTCACTAAAATCCACCTGAATATCATCAATAAATGACTTCAGGGTACCAGTTTACATACCGTAGCAAGTGTTGTCTGTACATTTCATGATAACTCAAGGGAAGTCTTCCCGATAGAAAAACTACATAACGACCCACCTTTTCTGTTCAAAAACTACATAATGCTCAAGAACAATAACCGATGACCAATTTGTACATCAAGAGCATCTCTAAAGCTGCATGCAGGCAAATAAAAAGAATGCCTCCATAAGATGTATGGAAAGGGGATAGCCTCGTGCAGTGTACACACTCTACTCTCACAAACACAAAAGAAAGTAACCAATCGGCCAATCCACACACTAGTTATGTACGTGTCACTGTCAAAACATGCACATTATTAGTTTTATCAGGTGCCATGGACTTGATCACCTGGGCCTGTGAGCGTAACCTGCATTGAATCATCAAAAGGTGTAAACAACGTCACCTTCTAAAACAGTAGAGAGAAACAGATTTTTGGCATGGTAACAAGACTTAAAAATACATACATTGCAATTCGAAGCAAATTTACGAGCAAGCATGATAGCAGCATTCCTGTCCCTGTCTGTTTCGAAACCTAAAGTGTACGACAATCCTTTCCTAGCTTGCCAGAAAACTGCCCTAGCTGCCGCATTACCACCACCACGGCTCCCACATAACTGTAAATTAGTAGCAAAAAGCAGGTTATCAGAAAGTTTATCAAATTATAGCTTTAGAAAGTTAAGGCTCTCACAACATTTGACAGCTGCAACAAATATTTTGCACATTCAATTAAATAAAATTGAATAGAAGACAAACGTGGACCCATATGGGGAAAAAAATTGCTCCTCACATGATTGATAAAGAAAATATCAATATTCTTGCAAATTAAGGATGCAGTTATTAGTTATTTGATACTGTAAGCACTGCTACAAGCACAGGCAATCTGTTGAGTTCAGCCTGTAGAGCATTTCAATTGCACACATTTTCATCAGACTTTACCTTCATCGTAGAAGAATATGTTTCTCTTGCTTTTGTAGACCATCCTTTTCGGAGTTTCATTCTTAGCTTTCCAATGTGAAATACATGGACAGAGTTTGATGAGTAATCCTTCCCATTCATCTGGGTGACTACAACCTACAAAGCAGCACAGGTGCAAATCTTAATTCACTAAGCAACTTACAGTAACCACCACCAAAGCCAAAATACAGCCAAACTCAGTTATAATTTCACTTCAATTAGAGGAAATGATGAAGTGCCTGGTCGCATACGGGTAAATTTGATGGAACAATTTTTTGCGGGCTCATAGCCCCCACATCCGAACAAGCACCAAATAGGTACGAAATACTGATCATGGGTTTAATATGTTAGCTAATGGGAGGTGGTTTTCCAAACAACATCTATGAAAGTGTATCACATCAGCAAGACGAAATCATACATTGAACTCAACATCTGTCCTCTTCATAAGTGAGTCCACATAACGTTCAAGTCCTGCAGCTGTTCAAAGAACAAGACAGTCAACTATTTTAGTGAAAGTTTAGTCATATCAGAAGATATCAATGACGAGCTGCTTTTGCGTGATTTACATAAAACATATGATAAGATAAACCAAACATTTCTGCTTGTAAATGTGTTTCCCAATTTACAATTATGACAGTAACAAGTTCTATAAACATTGGAAATCAATAAGATTCAAAGGTGGAGGGGAATTTACAAACATGGCAATAGAAAATATCCAAAAAATTTGGAGATTTTTTTCCCCAAAATTCAGGGTGGCCATAAAATATGTTAGACAACTGGGGAAACGACTAACCCTCATTTATAGGACCATTAGTCTGAACCATAAATTTATCTGCATTCAAGACTATCTCTGCTTGCAGTAGTCGGCCAACATCAAATGGTTCTGGAGCATATGTAGATTTTGTTGCCCCTGCAGTGAGATCATAAATATGAATAATAGAGATGCAAAGCAACATAAGTTATCAAGAAACACATTATCATCATTAAGATTGTTTGCAGATGATGAGTACTTTTCTTTGATTGGACATGGAAGTAGTGCTAGTTCTGTGACATTTTCGGATGACATACCTGATATGAGCTCTCTAATACCTCCAGAAATAACACGGTACCACTGAATTGGACAGTTTGTAATGCTCGGAGCGCCATCAACTCGAGGAATAATATGAAACTGTGATCCAAGGGTATCTGAACCTTCGAGCTCAAAGAGGTCAGAGCTGTCCTCTTCAAGCCTCTTAATCATGGCAAGCTGAAGATAAAAAGTGTCCGGTGGTGATTGGCAGATAGGTCAAATTATCTGAATCGCGACTTAGCAATATGGATTCTATCATATGTATCTGAGATGAATACCTCTTTCTTCAGCTGATTGCAAAGCTGAGTTTTCTCTGTGATGAGAGTTCGCAATGCCTGAAGCTCAAATTCCATGTCCATCACCTATGATAGTATTTCATGACCATCAGTAATAAATACAGTGTGGTATTACACAAAGATGTTTAGTTACTACATTAAAAGAAAAAATAGTAGAGAATTGTAGATGGCAAATCCTGTAAATTAAGGCTTCGATAAAATTATGAACACAAACTATATTGAACTAATAGAGAGAAAGCCAATGAACCCGAGAGAAACAAACCTTGCTTGGCTGGTGTAGCATTTTTATTCTTCTAGCCTCTCGGACCTCTTTCCTAAGCTCCTCTATCTCCTACTCAGGAGACAAAAATCAAACACAGAATAAATATGACAATTGGCAACAACTCAAAGGAGAAAAGGAACATCCAAGTTGATTATGCCATAGCGGCGCACCTCCTTCTCCCTACTACTTGATGCGGAATCATGCACCTGCAACGCCTTCTCAACTTTTTCTACTGCAGCTCTAGCCTTTTCAATTTCAGCAAGTGCAAGAGCTCTTTCCTCTTCAGCCACTTTTCGAGCATCTTCAGTAGCCTAAGATACAAAGTTGAAACTAAATTATTATCAATGTGCAGACAAAAAAAACAGTATCATACTGGCAGGAACAGGTTATAGCTTAATAATTCATCATTAAACACTTAAGGTGAGTGAGAAAGAAGACGGCTTTCCTAACTTGGGACAACAACAACTTTACTAGCAACATTATTAGAAACTATCTTTGGACTCCAACTATGATGATAAAAGCTTAAATATTGTTTCCACAAAGAAAAATGCATGTAAATGTTGTGCAAGACAAGGTCCAAACTTGGGTCTTTGATAAAATTCGGCTTGTCAAGTAAGTTTCTATGAGGAAAGGAAAAAATGAATGCTCCTATGCTGCTATTGGTGCATATCGCAGCCTACAGGGCTCAATATTTTTTTAAACAAAGAAATCATGGGATGATGGGAATTGGTGGGTTCTCGGTGTTAAAAAAGGACAGACAAAGTCCTGGAAGCTCCCACACAAGGTGGGGCCTTGGCTCTTGGGAAGGATTATACGGGGCTAGCCTCACCCCTGCAATGTGCAAGGTGGGTTCTCAGTGTTCCAAAAAGGAAGAAAAAAGAGGATGAAAAATAACATATGTTCCACTTGATCTATGCATACTAGCAACATGATTATATTGTTTGAGGCTTCACTCAGATTTCAGGCTTTCAGATACGATTAGTTGCACAGTTTAAGCAGGTGCAAAAAAGCAAAACTATATAGCTACTAATTAAAAAAATGTGGCAGACCTGCTTGAGGAAGCTAGCCAATTTCTTTACTTCAGCCTTCTCATAAATTAATTCCCCTTCTCGCTGTGTCAGCTGGACTGCTAGTGCCTCCACCTGATTGTACACAATTGGCACATAAACTTTCATCAATTAAAGGTAACAAATATTTTTAAAACAAAAGGCATTATATCTTTTATGCAATAGAACATGTCATTCACAAAGAAAATAAAAGGAAGGAAAGATATTGCAGCTAATGACTATTCAGTAAAAAAAACAGAAATTTGCTAAAATGCCCACAAACATGCCCAAAGAATGTACAAAATAAGGACATGCAAAAAAGAAAAAAAATCAAGACCGATATAATCATCCTGCAGCAAAAAAAAAAGGGGGGGGGGGGGGGGGGGGGGGGGGAGGTAGGCTGCATATTGGTGGGTGCTCGTTATTTTTGCATCACAATGACCTCTTGATCCAACTAAAAGGATGTAACATCCACACAGTAGACCTAACGTCATTGGAAAAATAATATGCAGTTGTGCAACTGTAAGGGTGGAACGATTAGTTATTTGAATACTTTATCAGATAATTCATTGGCTTTGTTTAAACTCTCTTTAGAACACTAAGTTAACAAAGGACAACTGCAGAAGAAAACAATGTCAATTTTCATCTAGAGATAAGTATATAAGAAGCATGCAATAGCATTCAAATATTATCTGGCAAGATACTTGAATTTTGTAGAGTAGAAAGTAACCAGTGAAATAGCTTCATCTGCGTCATCTCTATTTCGACCAGCGACGCGGCCTTTCAGAGTGTCTAAAACATCTCTAAGCTTCTTCAGAAGAACCTGTCTGTCCAATGAAGCTGCTTCTCGCCGCTTAGCCTGTAATGCAAGGCAACAACTTCAGCATGGAACTCCTTTGCAACAGGCATACATAACTCAAGAGTGTGAATATTATGGTAAAATTCCTAGTTAGCAAGGTAAGACATATATCAAAGCTGCAGCTGATCAGAATTTGTATTTAAGAGCCACCGTGTTTATCCATTTCATTTCAAATAATATGCTTTTCAGGAAACTGGAGCAACTTCACGAGGAGAGGAAAATTAGCCTGTAACTGAAGCGAGCCACGGATGATATCAAGGTGAAAATGGGAGCACCATTATAATTCAGTTACTGGCAGTTTGGCAAGGCAGATAGCTCGCACACAAATGCATCATGTTCATTCTTGTGATTCACTAACCATCAATGGGTCTTTGTGTATCTAGTTGCATACGCATAATTCCCGTGCAATATGTGAAATTTCCAATTGATGATTGGAGTCTCAGGTGGACAGCATTGGAGCTAATCACATCAGCTTTCTCCTAAATAGATTACCGCATACTACTCCAATTGCAGGTGTAGGTTGTTTTAGGCTTCTCAATTTTGTCAAAGTTCAAGTCCCGTAGTAGAATTTCTATGGACGGCCTTCATTGATAAATGATATAACAGTCACAAAGAATGAGTATTTTTCTCAATCAAGTACAAAAGAAAGGCAACCAGCCCATTTTATCAACTGTTTAAATCTCGCGCAGTCTAGAACGACCTATAATGGCCACCAGAGAGAGGACCATTGAGCAATACCTCTTCAGACAACTTGGAAGCACCAGACAGACCCTTCTCAAACTTCTCCTTGAGATCACGGACTGAGAGACGCCTTCTCTGCTCTAGAAGTTGTGCCGTTTCCTTTGCAACAATTTCCTTGAGCGGTACAGCCTCTTGTGTCTCCTCTGGATCAATGATTTGGTTGTTCGGCCCAATCCGGTAGTCCGGGAAATGGCCCTTGGGGAAGTTAACATCAGATGAGACTAAATCAAGTGCCTCCTTGTGCACGCCTTCTCCAGCGTCATGGATAACCCTTGTCATGTGCGGTACTCTGGGCACGGAATGAACAAGCCAAATTAGTGCTTTTTACCAAACAAAAAGTTGCAATACATTAGTTGATTTGCATATTTTCCATGCCGGCAGTTTACATAGTTCATGGCTAGATAAAACATGTCACAGCTAAAGCTGACTTGGTTTCCATATTTGAAGCATCCAAACAGCTAGATCAGATACCGAACTCCACCCATCTGGTACCTCTCACAAAACCTACTAAAACGGCGTCCTACAGACAGGAGTGAACTTTACAGTTGGAAGAGCAAAGGCTAACATAAGTACTGGGACAGAATAAAGCGGCAAGTTTTAGACTAAAAAATAGTTGAAATTGAGTACAAGAACAACTAATGTTTGTAAGTGCAAAGCAAAAGATGGATTAAACTATCAGGAACGGACTCAAAGTGGGGCATTAGGTTCAATTGAACCCCATTTCTAACACCAAAAAAAAAATATATAAATAGCAACTGCAGGTTTGCTAGATTGGTATTACGAGCTGAAGAAGAACGCAACTACCTAATAAAACCAAATAAAAAAAATCCACAATTGAATGACTGAGGGGACGGAAAGATTCGGATTTGGTTGCTCACAGTGACGGCAAACAGAAGTTCCTCCAGCACAAAATCAACATTCTAATCAATTCACACAAGCACGTGAGCTGGGATTACTTACCAACAACAGAAGAAACCCAATCAAATCACGTCGGGACGGATCTCCGCTCCACCGGAGGAGCGGCGCTACAGATGCTGCGGCGGGAGGGCTGGTCGGCTCTGCGCTGGAAGCCTCTAGGCTTCACACTTGTCTCTCCGGAGCACGCAACTGCGCCTTGGACGAGACGAGATGAATTCCCTTCCTTCCTCCAATCCAATTTGAGGGCTTTAAACCCCCTCAAACTTTTTCAAAAGCGGGGGCTTTAATAATAATCGAACTGGGCAGGCGCGTTGCTTTCGATCTCGTGGACGGAGGGCTTCCCTTTGACGAGCGGGTTCGAATTCTTGATGCGCCACGAGGAGGAAGCGAGGGCCAGAGGAAGGGAGGCGAAGGAAGGATGGGGAAAGGGGACGGTGACTGCCTGACTGGAGGAAGCTGTACTGCTCTCAGTTGCGGGGAGACGGAGGAGGAGGATTAGCGATGGAGGTTTTGTTTAGGAGAGCCTTGGATTGTGGGATTACGAATCAACTAACGATGAGCTGGCTGGTCACTGAGACGTGGGGACAGCTTTTTAAATGGCCTTGGGTTGGGTGATCGTCGGGTGCGCACCTGTCCTTCAGTGCCGACCCTGACCAGCGGAATTTTCTATAGCATGGAAAATGGATTTGGCGACAGAAATATTGCCGGGATTCCAAACCCCTCGTGCTGTTCGAGATGTTCTGTTTGTCTAGTCTGCTAACGGTAAAATCAGTATCAGCGTTAAAGTACACCATGAACTCATTTTAAATGCGAATTATTAAGCTTTTATATGTCCATCATCAAACGTTGAATATTTTTTCCCTTGCTTATTCCTCTTGGTGCGTGTTGCCTAAGCTTTCGATTGGTTACGTGATACCGTTAACGTTCAAGTGTGGCTAGGTGGCGGCCAGAGACGGGCAGAGAGCAGCAGCATCTCGCGCCGCGACGCGGCAAAGCCCGGGCGAAACGGCCGTGACAGCTGCTGCACGAAACGGCCTCGCCCAACGCTTTCGGCGTTGCGCACGGTTTGACTTGGATGGAGACGCCACGCGACGCAAATGAGCAAGCAAGGCGGCCACTTGTTTTACACGGGCGGCGCTGGTCGGTGCGGCAGCCGTCCACACGTTTGGTCTCGAATTTTTCCCCTGGTTCGTCATCACCAACGGCCGCCCGCCGCTAATCGTAGATTACAAATGCCCGGGCATGCGTCGCGCCGGGACGGTCCTTGTCCTGATCACACACGCGTCAATGGCGTCATCCGGAGAATCAATCATGGAAGCCAGAGGGTGATCTCTAATCGTTCGCTAAAGAATGGCGTAAATGCCTCACCTAATTGAACCCCAGTTGATCCGATGGTGATCCGTCGCGACAGCGACGGGTTCGAGTCTTCGAGAGCGCTCGCTGTTCTTTCGGAGTAGTACCTGTTTTGTTTATCCACGGATCGCGGGGCAGAGACGGCGGACACGGTGATACACGAGGACAACGGCAAAGCTTTCACGTACAATACATCATCGATCTGGCCAGGTATGTTTCCACGATTTGCCAAATTTTGCCGATTAGTGTGTAGTCGCAGTCAGGCAACCAGAAGATCAGGAAGGGGTCGCTATCCCTGGTCATCTTCATCATGTGGTCCTTGTGGAAAAGAAAGGAACTAGAGCATTTTCAAGTCCGCGCTGAGAGCAATCTCGGAAATCAAGGTTTAGGCTCGCCAGTGGATTTCTGCAGGGGCATAAGACTTGGCGCTGATCATTCCTCCCTTAATTGATCAAACTGCAGTCGATCATCTAACCAGCAAGTAGTCGTTTTCATTTTTTCTAAAGCGTTTGATCATTCCTCTTTTCGTCTTATAAATATATATGCCGGCAATGTTCCGGGTCTTCCCAAGAAAAAAATTTGATCGGAGAGAAGACGAGTGAGTAAACAGCCGTGCCCACGAGGCCGACGAGAGGATTGGCACCAACCCAAAGCACCGGTGGTTCGCTGCGTTTTCGAATCATTTGGTGCTTCTTTTTTGCTCTTCTGGGTGCTGGGCGCACCCTGACTTGTTTTATGCGCCTATTCCGTCACCATCTATGTACTTGTTTTATGAAAAACTTGATAGAGTCTTGGTAAGCACTGAATGGGAAGATAAATTTCCCTTATCAACTGTTTCGGCCTTGACTAGGGACATATCAGATCATACTCCGTTATTATTAAATTCTGGTGATGCATCTATGTACAACCAACAACCTTTATTCAAATTTGAATTAGGATGGTTGTTACGTGATGGCTTTACAGATTTAGTAAAGGAAATATGGATAAATGAATTAAGTGGCAACACCCCAATGGAGAGATGGCAAGCAAAAATAAGAAGCCTTCGCCAATATCTGAGGGGATGGGCCAAGCATACAAGTGGGGTGTATAAAAAAGAGAAGAAAGATATACTGGACAAGCTCAATGTGCTAGACAAGAAAGCCGAATCTAATTTATTGACACAACAAGAGCTTGATGTTAAACAATGTCTGCAAAATAGACTAGCACATATGCTTCGGGAGGAGGAATTGAAATGGTACCAGCGAGCCAAGGTTAAGGAGTTACTAGAAGGTGACTCAAATACCAAGTACTTTCAGCTTATAGCAAATGGTAAACATAGGAAAACCAGAATTTTCCAATTAAGGGATGGGGACCAGATTATAAACGGTGATAATGAACTTAAGAAGTACATTACTTCCTATTATAAAGGTTTATTCGGCCCTCCAGATGGTAATAACTTTAATTTGGATGAGTCTAGAATAGATGACATCCCTCAAGTGACTAGTTTGGAAAATGAAGCTCTAACCTGTGAGTTTACCGAGGAAGAAATACGTACGGCAATATTCCAAATGGAGCATAATAAAGCACCTGGTCCTGATGGCTTCCCAGCGGAGTTTTATCAGGCATTTTGGGACACCATAAAAGTGGACCTCATGGCTTTGTTTGCAGATTTCCATAGGGGTTCTTTACCGCTGTACAGTTTAAATTTTGGTACAATTATCCTCTTACCCAAATGTAGAGAAGCGGAAAGAATACAACAATACAGACCGATCTGTTTGTTGAATGTAAGTTTCAAGATCTTCACAAAAGTAGCTACAAATAGAGTTTCTACAGTAGCTCAAAAAGTCATTAGCCCTACCCAAACTGCATTTATTCCAGGTAGGAATATAATGGAGGGTGTGATTGTTTTACATGAAACAATTCATGAACTCCACAGAAAGAAGCAAAGTGGTGTAATATTTAAGATTGACTTCGAAAAGGCGTATGATAAAGTTAAGTGGTCATTTGTAGAGCAGACCCTGAGGATGAAAGGATTTTCCAGTAAATGGATAAATTGGATTAATGCTTTCATGCAAGGGGGACATGTGGGTATTAAAATTAATGACCAGATTGGACAGAACTTCCAAACTTTTAAAGGACTACGGCAAGGCGATCCCCTATCACCGATACTTTTCAATATTGTAGTAGATATGCTAGCCATTTTAATCAATAGGGCGAAGGAAGAAGGTCACATAGAGGGCCTAGTTCCTCATCTGGTTGAGGGCGGTTTATCAATTTTACAATATGCGGATGACACCATTATTTTTATGGATCATGATATTGTGAAGGCTACCAATATGAAATTATTATTGTGTGCCTTTGAACAATTGTCAGGCCTTAAAATTAATTTCCATAAAAGTGAGGTTTTTTGTTTTGGTCAGGCTAAAGACCATGAAGCACAATATTCCCAACTTTTTGGATGTCAAACGGGTAGTTATCCTTTAAATACCTTGGGATCCCTATGCATTTTAGGAAGTTGAACAATAGTGATTGGAAAATAATAGAAGAGAAATTTGAAAAGAAACTAAGTAGCTGGAAAGGCAAACATATGTCTGTGGGAGGCCGTCTAGTCCTGATCAATTCGGTCCTAACAAGCCTTGCTATGTTTATGCTATCTTTTTTTGAGGTACCCAGGGGTGTCCTTGAAAAATTAGATTACTATAGATCAAGGTTTTTTTGGCAAGGGGAGGGACATAAAAAAAAGTATAGGCTTGCTAGATGGAGCATCCTTTGCCAACCTAAGGAATTAGGAGGGTTAGGTATTCAGAATATTGATATACAAAATCAATGTTTACTGAGTAAGTGGCTCTTTAAACTTATGAATGAAAATGGAGTGTGGCAAGATATACTTAAGAAGAAATACCTTAGTAATCAGACCCTAACACAGGCAGAAAAGAAACCAGGGGATTCACATTTTTGGTCGGGATTGATGAAAGTCAAAAATACCTTCCTACCACTGGGAAGCCTCGTTTTGAACAATGGCCAACAGATCAGGTTTTGGGAGGATAGATGGCTAGGAAACTCTTCCATAAAGGATCAATACCCGACGCTTTATAATATTGTTCGAAAGAAAAATGTAACTGTAGCTTATGTGTTTAGCACGGTACCCCTCAATATTTCTTTTAGGAGAGCTTTGATTGGTCAAAACCTTAATCTTTGGCAGAATCTTGTAGCTCGCCTCGCTCTTGTACAGTTTTCTGATGTTAATGATCAATTTAGGTGGAATCTTACCCCTACAGGTCTCTTTAATGTCCAATCTATGTACAAAGCTCTTTTGAACAATGGTAATGTGATCCATAATAAGAACATTTGGAAGATGAAAACACCTCTCAAGATCAAAATCTTTATGTGGTACTTACAGAAAGAAGTAGTGTTAACTAAGGATAATTTAGCTAGGCGGAACTGGAATGGTAATAAGAAATGTTGCTTTTGTTCTAAAGAAGAAACTATTCAACATTTATTTATCGATTGCCACTATGCTAAGTTTATCTGGAGACTAGTTCACTACTGTTTTGATTTACAACCTCCTCATAATATATCTCATTTATTTGGGGGGTGGCTGAATGGTATAGGTGCTAAACTCAAAAAACAACTACTTGTTGGTGCATCAGCTTTATGTTGGGCTATCTGGTTAAGTAGGAATGATATGGTTTTTGATAAGATACCTATGAAAACTTATATACAGGTACTCTTCAGGGGAACATATTGGCTTCGGTTTTGGTCCCAGCTGCAAAGGAATGAGGAAGACAAGGAGATGATGAGAGGTGCTTGTCGACAATTGGAAGTGTTGGCAATAGAGGTCTTCGCACACCATGGATGAAGATTTACCAATAGACTTTGTTATTAATGGGTCTCTATATCCAAACTTTTATATGGTTAGGTGCATTTTTATTTCCATTCGCGCAGACGGAAGTGCTGCAAATTTGTAATAAGAAGACGGCTCTAACCTCCATGTGAGGCCAAGGCCGGGATGCTCTTTTTCCCATTATCTAAAAAATTCCGTCACCATCTTAATCGGACAACGCAGTGTTCATCCTTATCTTTGCATTTGTGTTCTTTTATCTTTCCTTATTCATTCTCATTCGGTCATTTCTATTGTGTGTTTGGTGGCCAGCGATGCCAGCTACTCGAATGCACCAAATCATTACACAGTATTAAAGATACTGCAGCGATCCAGCATTCGCCTGTACAATTTTAATGAGCAGCGCCTCTAAAAGTTGTTGCCTTCGTGCACTCTCAAAGTTGTTAACTACCAAAGCCTAAATGGTCAAGAACGGTCCCTGTGTGGTCTCTGCAAGAATAACACTTGTTTGCCCACCATTTCGACGGCCTGAATTGAAGGGGCGTCTGGACGTCTGGTACCTTTGTAGTGCTTGTGTTAAGTGTGCAGGTTCCCCTGTTTGCAGCTGTGCCAAGGTGCAAATGGGAGTATGGGACCAAGCAACAAAGTCCATAAACTCTGAGTCCAAACCAAGATCCTATCACAAACCTTGGATGTAAATTATGCAGGCTTAACTTGTACGCTTATTGGAGCAACTTTCTTTCATGATGTTCATTTCAAGGCTCATGTTTAACTCGCGGTTGTACAGAGAACGCAAGTTTTGTCGATTCCGATTCCAAAGAGAAAAATATACGAGTGAAAGTGCTTTCCATATTTTCCAACCGTTTTCATCCCTTAGTGTTGTTAACTTATGGCCCGACCAACCTACCACTAAAGCCACTTGCTCATGAGAACACCCTTTGGAAAATCTCCGTGGGCAAAAGCACTCATCAAGTTTGTGCCTAAAACCAAAAGCTGAGAATGAAATGTAGAAGGCTCAGCCCAAGGCGAGCTAGCTCAATCGCAGAGCATGGCTCATTCCAGGATTTTTTAGGTGGCATCGGAGTGACAAGGACGAATAGTATACATCTCATGTCCTAGTATCTTTTTTTACTTGGAACCGAGTCAAAACGGATGCTACTGGAAATTATTTTTGCGTCCCACGCCTTATCATGTATTCTTGCCTTAAAGCTAGAGTTGGACACGGATATTATCATAAAGTTTGTATGCATGAAAAAAAATCACATGATAGAGATACAATTAGAGTGAGAACTGATAGATATACAAAAGCAAGATTATTAAATCTCTTTATTTATATCAATTTTTTATCATACTTTTAAGTGCATAATCATTACAAACATCCTCAAATCATGCATAATCATTATCAACATCCTCAAATAATACAATATTCAGAATTCAGAAGGGTACCACTTATCCTCTATCCTATCCCACTCTTTTTTTTTTAGGACTTAAATCGAAACACTGATAATGTCAAATAACCATTGATGCATCCCACATTTTGCCACATTTGCATCATAGGGCTTCGGTCAATCAGGTCATTTGGATAATATCCGTCCCATATTCACCCCTATTTTCTGAATAAGCCCGGAACAAGAATGGTTCCTTTTACCCCCAAAAAAGTGAAATATACCACCGTGTGCCACGTCAGCTGGGAACACCATTTCTCTACTTATACTCTCATAATTCATAAGCAACTGGAGTATAATCCAAAAATGAGCTTTTTTATTATCTTTAATGTTTATACAGTTCATGAAATAAGTGTACAATAGGAGAATATTGTATTGTCCATATACTCGGCTTATTCATGCGGAGTAGTTCAGAGCAACAGCCATCAGGTTTTTGATAGAGGCTGCTATAAAGCGGTACCATTTTCTCCAAGCATATGGATATGCATACCTCCAAAATTATACCATATCTATGGGGTTTTTTTTTTTGGGTTCAGTTCGCTTCTGCACTGTCATACAACATAGCGGTACGTAACATATCTGCCGGCTGTCTCACTGGGTCTGATGATCTTCACCACCTGTCCTCGTCTGAGGCCATAGTATCTTGCAATAGGATCTGTAATCTGTATTCTTGGAAGCTGTTTGTCCATTGCATTTCGAACAGACGTGTTACATAGTTGAAAGCATGTGTCTATTGTAAAGAATTGGGAAAATACCTTGTATATCATTGTCTTAAACTAAAACCCCTTGTAAAGAATTAGAAAGCAGCACATCGAAGTGGTACAGTAAATAATCCAGTGCATTTTCAGCAGGGAAACTACCGAGCAATAGTCTTGGAGTAAATTGTAAAGAATTAGAAATTTTCTTTCATGTACGGACGTGACTACACGAGATACACTCGATATAGTTATTAAGCAGAGCATTCCATTCATGCCTATGGAACAGGATAGCATAGTTGTCTAGTCGGGTGATATCTACTTGAACTGCCAAAGCTACAAATGATGACTACTGCAACTGAACATGAACAAAGATGCCTGAAAGTGACTACTCAAAGTCATGGTTGAGGCTATAAAGTTCATAAACAAATTAATAAAAAGTTTTATTTTTAAAGTATGGTTCTCTGATGCTCAGTACTACAATAGGAAGGTAGAGATATGATTGGGTCCACTGATGGTAAGAGTGTAATATGAATTTACAAGCGTGAAGAGGCAGCAATACCTGAGTTTCCTTCAAGGTGTACCGCTCCAATAAAGTCTTCTTCTCCTCATTCGTAAGCACTTGATGCTCAGGAACAAGGACATGCTCCTTGATGTTTATAAGCAGCTCGGCCTCCTGTTCATTTCTTCCATTATCAGAAATAAGAGAGCAGAAGATCATTGCACAAAGCATGCCGAGCAAGTCATGCTGCCAGTCAAGTTACAGTAGCTTATTGGTGTACAAGACTAACCTGGAAGATTTCCAAGTGAATCTTCGGCTCTAATTCTATCAGAAATGACTTTGCAAATGGAGTGAGGTTCTGCTGAAGAACTAGAACGGCTCTGGAGACGTTTTCAGCTTTCATCATTTCGACGTACTTCTTAATGTGCTTCATCCCCACCTTGTCATCGTTGGGGAAGAAAACATATATCTGATTAAACAGACAAGAAAAATATACACAATGAGAAAGTACTATAAAGTGCAGCTGTAACTTCTAAAGAAAGTTATTAAAGAGTGAACTGCTGACAAAATGGCAGCATTGCTATCGGAACTTGATCCGATTAGTTGTTAGTGCTGTGTTTGCCAGCCTCAGAGCTTCAAGATAGGTGCTAGTCATTACGATTACAAGTTTACTTAAAACCTATGCCCTTGCTTACAAAACGAGTAGCTTTGCTATCTGATCTTGGGTCAAATTAGCAGTTAAGGCTGCAAATGTTCTGCATTTGGCTACCCCCAAGCTTCAAGATAATTCAATGCAATTGCAAATTTACTTAAGCATATGTCGAATAACCATCACTGAAACGTGGGCAAGGCCTCCGATGTGGTGCAGTAGGTTCACGCTATAACAAGCTACGACTAGTATTTATGCAGCGGTTGATTGCAAATGGGAGCGCGCGATCTGGAACTGGAGCCTCATGTCCTGCTTAAAGTAAATGTCGCAAAGGCTTTTGATTCGGTATCTTGGCCTTTCCTCCTAGATGTTCTTATACATATGGGCTTTCGACCAAGCAACGACACAGTGGCCTACGGAAAACTGAGGCCACTAGTGGCGAATGGACTTGGTTTGAGAGCCCTCAACCTTACTCGATGTCCCCTTAGGTTGCGTTGGAACTGGCTTTCCTGAGTTGACCCATTCAGTGTCCACATCCAGCAAAGCTCAAGCTCTCTTCCACGCCTCAATCACTGTTACCCTCGGGGATCGGAAGACTGCCTTGTTCTAGCGCGACACATGGCTGAATGGTAGGTCACTTGAATCCATCGCACCTAGTCTGGTCGTGCAGTATCCACTAGATTCCGCAACTTTCGACTAGTGTGTGATGTGTTGCCTAGGCGCCCCTGGATCAAGGACATCAAGGGAGCTCTAACGGTCCAAGCGCTCCTTGAATTCCTCCAACTACTGAATTGGACCGCGGATGAGAGATTAACCTCTGCAAAATCTTATAATGATTTCTTCATTGGGCAACCAGAGTTGTTGGCACTCGTACTTTGTGGAAAACTCAAGCGCCAAACAAGTATCATTTCTTCTTCTGGTTTTGCATGAGAGATGCTGAACCTCTAATATGTTACTTCGACACGGCATGAGAGAGGGTGACACTTGTGCACTATGTGCATAGGAGTCCGAAACCCTTGACCACCTCCTGTGGAGAGACTTGGCTTAGAGTTCTCAGAAGGCTCGGGTTGCAGCATGTCGCTCCTAGTGAAGCAGAAACCAATTTTGTTGAGTGGTGGTTGAGGTCAAAGAAAAGGGTTGTCAAAGAGAAACGTCCTGGCTTTGATACCCTTGTCTTCCTGGTCATCTGGAGGCTTTGGAAGGAAAGAAACAACAATGTCTTTGATTTCCAAACGCTCCTACCGGTCGCGCTCGCCTTGGAGATTATGGACGAAGCCAAACTTAAGCTTCGGCGCCTCATCTTGTCGTTTCATGCAAGTAAGGCTTGGCTCCGTTGTTGTGCTGGCTAGGCTAGGCTTGTCGGCTGCCGCACACTCTTTTTCCCTTTCCTTTTTGGTTTTTTCTTTGATCTTAGGGGTTTTTTTTTGTAATAAACTCTTTCTATCTTTTTAATGAAATACGTGAGTTCAAAAGAGAATTTGAACTTGGCGGTACTGCGTAATCAGAATTGTGCACTGCGAGAGCAGACTAGCGGCCGGCAAGCTCAATCGCAACTCAGTGACATGAAACAGCACATCGGTTCGTCACTAGCTGCACATCAGACAAGTTCTTAAAACAGGGGAGGACGCAATTCGCCTACTTCGATACTAGATCACCGATTGAGCAAGAGCAGAGCTACGGATTAGTATCGAGTAATCAGACGCCGACCCTAGACAAGACAACAACAAACGCGGAGCTAGCCGGATCGAGCCGCCGTATGCGAGCATGGCTACTGCTGCCGGATTGGATCAGAAGCCGCTGAAAGCAGGGGAGTTAACTCTGCTTTTGGGCTGGCGGATTGGGGCCGGATCCGTGAGCAGCTGGAGCAGGAGCTGGCGTACTGACCTGGTCGGAGGGATCGTTCTTCTTGTACTTGCTGACGAGGAGGTCCTCGCGGTGGAAGGAGTCGCCAAACTTGCGGACGAAGTCGCGGCGGCTCATGCCGAGCTCGTGCTCCAGCACCAGGTACCCGCGGTCGCGCAGCATCTGCATCACCGTCCGCCGGATCCGGTGCAGCCGCCCGATCGTCACCTCCTCCGTCACCAGCCCCGCCGACATCTCCGCCGCCGCCCGCCTGTGTCTGTCTGTGTTCGAGGCTTCGAGCTGAGCGGCGCTAAGCGGCGGCGTGCGCTGGCTGCCCTGACGATAGACGAAAGTCGAGCACGCTTCACACGAGTGCGGAGAGAGAGAGTGGGGAGTGGGTCGGGTGGGGTGGGCCCCTCTGGAATAAAATATTGATCCGCTTTGGCGTTCGGACGCGCGCGCGGTGATGAGGAGGAGCGCGTGCGTGCCGTGCATGCTGCTGCCGCGGCGGCGGGCTGGTGTGGAGGCCACGACCACGCGCGGGAAGCAGCCATGGCCTATGAGCTGTTGAGCGTGCTCAACGGTGGAGGCAGCAGCTGCCTCTTGGTGCACGGGATTTCAGATGCGTAGGGAGGTGTCAGCGACCCAAAGAAGCACAAGCGCTAGCGCTACCTCAAGAGTCACCTACCCTCTCTCTCTTCCCTTTTCCCCGTTAAAAAAATTTAAGAGCCAGCTCTTTAAGAGACCCGTTGGGGAAGCTCTAAAGATGCAGCTGTGCGGCGGTGTGGCCTGAATAAGCTTTGAGCTCTGAACCGTTCGCTTCCATTCGAGCCGCGACGTGTTGCTCCTAAACAGAGGGAGTGCAGGCTGTGCAGCTCAGCGCCCATGCCCCATGCACATGCCTCAATAGGCAATTCGATCGAGCTGCGATGCCGCTGCTTCGTTAAGCATGTGATAGTTTGCAGGATCCATGCTCGCACGGATCGGGGTTGCAACTCCGCCGAAAGCGGGAATGGACCTCTCGGAGGCTCGGAATTAAATTGGAGGGTGTTCGTTGCTTTAGCATTTAGTATTTAGACCTGTTATATTAAAGAAAATCTTATTATTTAATAGTACTAAATAAAATTTAATGACAAAACCTTTTTACAGATAAGTATATCTTTACGAGACGAATCTAACGAGCCTAATTAATCCATATTTTGTTACAGTGATGCTACAGTGATGCTACAGTAACCAGCGTTTAACCACGGCTTACCTACCCTCGTTAGATTCGTCTCGCGATTTAGACGGGGGTTATGCGGTTAGTTTTGTAATTAAACTTTATTTAATACTTTTAAATGATAAGATTCTTCTCTCTAAATTTTAGACCCTATGCAACGAACACCTCTTGACCTTGTTATGTTCGTACTTGCATAAAAGCAAATGGGCCTTGAACATGTTTGTGTGTTTCTTTGTCTGCACTTCGGAAGGACCTCAAATGGCCACCTTGGAAGCGTAAAATCACGACAGCGTACCTAACTAACGGAGAGCTGAGGTGGTTCCCTCCTGTGACGAAGCTAGCTGAGTAGCGTTGTAAAGATCCAAGTGCGACTAAATACACATGAATATGTTAATGTTTAAGTGGTACATATGAGGCAAAAATAAAATACCAATCACTGAAATCTCTTTATTTCCCTACTGCCATTGCACTTATAGGAACTTCAACCTACCTTTGCCCATAGTTCCCTCCTCCATGGGACCATGATCGGAAGTCGGGGCCTTCAAGAGGAGAAGAAACGAGCATATAAATACAACCAACAAAAATAAAGAATTGTGTACAAATGCTCTATGTTTTGCCGGGACCCGGGAAATCAGTTCTCTTTACCTGTTTACCAAACTGGAGGGACATTTACGTCCATTCGGGAGTGCAATCATGCCGCCCCAGCTCTCCGGATTTGTCCACAACTGCGCACCTCCAGCGAGCAACATTGCAACTCTATCCACTGACCTCACACCTAATTCGCGCTGGCCAAGGATTCTTGCGAAGGCCATCCTGTCCATGGCAACAGAAAACCAAAGCAACGCATGCGATCCGATCCGATCTCCAATTCACGTCACTGTTTCTCGAGCCTAGCTCAGACCAGGAAAGCAATGCCGCACTGACCGCGGATCACGTGCCCCACACGTGCGGCCCCGGAAAGGCTGACAGTGGAACCGTAGCGCCCACATGCCTCCGGCCCTCCGGGCCCAGCTCACAGTGGAACCGTAGCGCGGACGCGTCGGGGAGTCACTGGTGACTGGACCTTCGCACCAACCTGCACCCACCACCCACCAATAGACGTACCCCACCTCGGTGGCCCACCACATGGGCAGCCGCTTCCGGTCCCACTACTCTCGCGGCCGCAACACAAACTAGCCGCCATATGCCACAGACATGTGGGCCTAAAACTACCTGGGAGCCATCTGTCAGTAGTTGTAGTTGTTGGATAAGGTGTCGGCGTTCCCTTGTGCGCCGACAGGCCGGGGCCAGCGAGGCGAAATACGCAAGGGCAGTTTGGGAAGAGGCGAGACGGGTCGGGAATAATGTTGGGCCCTGCGCCAGACGGGTCGCCCGGTCTCGCCCGCGATGCGTTCTTGAGTGGGCCCAGGCATGGGACGGCGATATTTCTGGGGGCAGTTCGGGCAGTTCGCCGCAGAGGCGAAATTTGAAAACCACGCAAGGCGGAGTTATCGGGGCCGTCGGTTCCTGGGAGTGGCTCGAGGCGAGTCGAGGCAGCGAGCGTGGGCCGTCAGATGCTAGGCGAGGCCACCGCCGCCTACGGCTATTTATGACCCCCGCTGCCGACGCCGCACTCGCCCCGGCCCCCATTGCCTTCCCGATCTCATCTCTCTAGCCGACGGTCACTCATCTCCCCGGTTGGATCATCTCGTACCTCGTAAGGATCCTTTGAACCACACTCGAGTGTATCATTTTCCTTGTGCTGCTGTGGATCTGGTGCCTTAGGGTTGTGGCGGTTTGAGCCGTTGGTTGGTAGGATTTTTGTGAATTTTTTAGGTTCATTTCGCGAGGTAATCAGTAATGCCTGATGGGGGATTTCTGCTGATTTACATGGAGGAGTGTCCCCTGTCGTGTGCGCGTTTGTCCCTATTTCTAGTTGATCGGATTAGAAGTGCGTTGTGTTGTTGGATCTGTAGGGTTCGGTTTATTTGTACCGGAATCTCTCGATCTCGCGGATGAACTAGTTTGGTTGCTGTGGACTGCGCCGTTGGTTTTAGGTTCATTATGGAGTCTGCTGTGACTATTTGGGGGATGTTTGTTGTGAGATCTGAAAGTAGGTCTCCATTTGAATTGCTTTTGAACATTTTTGACTTGCTATGTCATGGTCGCGTCGCGAGGTATTCTCAAGTAGATCTGCCGAAAATGTGAGGCGCATTTGATAGGTCATTCTGTGATGGGCGCTTGCGCGTGCTAGTTTCGAAACCGCAGATCTGGATGGTTTCCATGCGATCTGCTTAGGAGCTCTGTGACATTTCGGATCTGATGAAACAGCGTGGACTGTTGGCTTATCATTATCACACAGTATGTTAGATGCTTGTTTGGTTGAGCTGGCTTGGGCTGTTTTAGACTTACATCTGGACATGATTAATCTAAAACTTGAGGATGACAGATAGCAATGCCTTTCCGTTTACACTGCATCCTTGAGTTAGTTCATGCTGCAGTGTCTGGTACTAATGGTTACATGTCGTTCCTTTGCATTTACAGGGCAAAGATGAGAGAGATCTTGCACATCCAGGGCGGGCAATGTGGCAACCAGATCGGTGCCAAGTTCTGGGAGGTGGTGTGTGATGAGCACGGCATTGACCCTACCGGGCGGTACACTGGCACCTCCGACTTGCAGTTGGAGCGTGTCAATGTTTACTACAATGAGGCCTCCTGTGGTCGCTTTGTGCCTCGTGCTGTCCTCATGGACCTTGAGCCCGGGACAATGGACAGTGTCCGCACTGGACCCTATGGGCAAATCTTCCGCCCTGACAACTTTGTGTTTGGGCAATCTGGTGCTGGTAACAACTGGGCCAAGGGACACTACACCGAGGGTGCTGAGCTCATTGATTCTGTCTTGGATGTTGTGAGGAAGGAAGCTGAGAACTGCGACTGCTTGCAAGGTATTGGAGTTTTTTTTTATCATGAAATTGGTTGCTGATAGTTGATAGATTAGTTTCCGTTGCATCAGGTATAGTGCACATGCTTGTGAAAATCTCCTTTACTGCTTTGATGTTTTTGATTAAGCTTGTGAATTCTCTGTATTCCACATGACTGATGCGCTATATAGGTTACGTGATGTGTACCAAATGGTTGATTCTTCTACAAGTGCACTGTGATGTTTTAATTGCTATTTGTTATCTTGAAACAGCTATTGTACTTGCACATGTGTTATTTTAGTTGCTATTTGTTCAAAGCCTGCATGCTGCATCGTCCCAAAATCACATTGATAACTCTTTCAGGCTGCTAAAAAATTACACATGTTTTCTAGGTCAGAGTTGACTGATTCTTAAACTGGTTCTATCTTGTTTCTGTACTGTGGGCAAATTTCGTAAACAAACAAATTATGTTACCATAATAGGTGGTTATCATTGCAGTAAATATTGTGATATTATCCAATGTTAAACAGTGGTCATACAATTACATATATTGGTCCTGTATTTTGATATGCAACATGTAAAGTTTCTGAATGCCCAAGTGAATGTTAAAAAAAGCATTAACATCATCTATTTGTGTGTTCAGGATTCCAAGTATGCCACTCCCTTGGTGGTGGTACTGGATCTGGTATGGGTACGCTGCTGATATCAAAGATCAGGGAGGAGTACCCTGACCGCATGATGCTCACATTCTCAGTTTTCCCCTCACCAAAAGTATCTGATACCGTGGTTGAGCCATACAATGCTACTCTCTCAGTCCACCAGTTGGTTGAGAATGCTGATGAGTGCATGGTTCTTGACAACGAGGCCCTCTATGACATCTGTTTCAGGACTCTTAAGTTGACCACACCTAGCTGTAAGCATCTTTAATCTACCTCAATTTAAGTTTCTCCTGGACGCAAACTAGTGAGTAGCTGGATGTTTATATCTGTTATTGCATCTGTTTAATTCTGCAGAAATGCCCATGCTTGTAGTATGCAGGTAGATCTAGCATTGATGGTACATCGTACACTTAAGCCATGTGTTTCTTGATCATGTCTATATTGATATTCATACACTGTTAGATACTACTGATGCTTAAAAGTTAAAATAACCTGCACTAACTTCAGGTATCATATGATTGGGGGATGGGCACTCAACTCAATAGAACTGACCATGCTTTTTCTGGTCCTTTTGATGAATCATTAGAAGTTTAATTAGATTTAGAGAGGTGCAATTGAACAGTTGGGAGCCATTTTTTTCTCTCCAAAGCTTCAATATGCTTACCACTTTGATATCTTGCTGGCTTCTACTTATACACACATCCTTTTCTGTTAGTATTGCCTTGGTAATATAACACATGTTCTGTCTGTTTGTTAATTTCTGCAGTTGGGGATTTGAACCATTTGATCTCTGCCACCATGAGTGGAGTCACATGCTGCCTGAGGTTCCCTGGTCAGCTGAACTCCGACCTCCGGAAGCTTGCAGTGAACCTTATCCCCTTCCCCCGTCTCCACTTCTTCATGGTTGGATTCGCACCGCTGACATCCCGTGGCTCCCAGCAGTACCGTGCCCTCACTGTCCCCGAGCTCACCCAGCAGATGTGGGATGCCAAGAACATGATGTGTGCCGCTGATCCTCGCCATGGCCGCTACCTCACCGCCTCAGCCATGTTCCGTGGCAAGATGAGCACCAAGGAGGTGGACGAGCAGATGATCAACGTCCAGAACAAGAACTCTTCCTACTTCGTTGAGTGGATCCCCAACAACGTGAAGTCCAGTGTCTGTGACATCCCACCAAGGGGTCTGTCCATGGCATCCACCTTCATCGGCAACTCGACCTCCATCCAGGAGATGTTCCGGAGGGTCAGCGAGCAGTTCACGGCCATGTTCAGGAGGAAGGCTTTCTTGCATTGGTACACCGGCGAGGGCATGGACGAGATGGAGTTCACCGAGGCTGAGAGCAACATGAACGACCTCGTGTCTGAGTACCAGCAGTACCAGGACGCTACAGCCGACGATGAAGGTGAGTACGAGGACGAGGAGGACGTGCAGGAGGAGGACATGTAAGCTGGCGTGTCTGAGCTTGGTGGTTGAAGGGCGGATTTCGCCGCGTTGTGTGTTCCGTGTTCCATCTTTGTTGTTTGCCATATTACTAGCGTATCACCGTCCCTCTGCCCTGCTCTTCGCTCTTGAATCTTGTATTTTCCGTATGCTATGAAACCTGCTTTTGGTACTGTATTAATTATGGTGTTCGTATGCTCTGCATTTGAGGTTTCTGAAGAATCATGGAGGTTTTTGTCCATTTTTTTCTCTGTTTTGTACACTGCCCTATAAAAACGGCACCGGACCACCGCCACCGGTGGAGCCCTATCTTCTTGGGAAGTGGAGGAAAATAGTACTCCCTCTACGCGCAAATCTTTGACGTGGGGACTAGTAAACTGATTACAATTTTGAACTAGCTAGTCTGATGTGAAGAGTTTGCTATCGACAGTCTGTTCCTTTTTTTTTAGACATCGACAATCTGTTCTGAGTTAGGAAGGGTCGTCGACCCCTTAACTCACTGTGATTTCTTTCCAAGTCTCCTGAACTCCACGGGACTATGCCGCATTAGATCCCCTCATAGATGAAAGACTTGACAACGCACACCACGCACGACTAAACCTACATCTATACACAGATAAAAGTCGCGTCCATCGAGAAATCATCATATCATGTGGATCCGATGTGCGATGAAGAGCGTCGCAGTCCTTTTGTATCACCAGGCGCGAGAGGTACCTAGATTGAAGGTCCAAGCCGATTACAGAAGACAACTGGGATTTTACACTAAGGCCCCTAAGAAAATAATATCGGTTGGTTTTTGCCTTTTTATCAAAAAGGGGAGTTGGGTAAAGCAAACTCCTTTCTTAGACGAGCACTGGGCTTAGTCAAGTAGAACCGGGTTGCGCTGCTTGATGCTCAAAATCACATCAGTGGGGCCATGCCGGTACGACGGAATATGCGTTAGAAAGGTTAATCCCCCCTCCCCCCCTCTTTAGTAGTAAGTTGTATCATGTACATTTAGATGACATTTACTTCCTACATCTCCAAACAGAAGCACTTTTAGTTTTCTCTAAGCCAACCTCTTTTAATTTTGATTGTTAGTAGCTAAAAAATGCTGTTGTTAGATTCATAATGAAATCCATTATCATGTTAAAATAATTTGTTTTATAGATCTTGTTGGTCAATGTAGCATATTGAATATCATGTCGGTGTCCTTAAATGCTTGTATTTGCAGACAGGTGGAGTAGAAATTTTGTTTTTGACATGGCGTGGAGTTAAAAGAAAAGATAAAACAAAGCAAAAAAATACAGCTTGGGGGATAATATCCTGGACTAGTGAACCATTTTGGATTACATATGTGCTCAGAATATATTAAAAAATAAATGCTTTAGGAGGTGTAGAAAAAATAATGTAGCATCATGTATTGGGTAAACTGTATGAATAAGTAAACTTAAGCCCTCTTGCAGATGTGGCGCGCTAGGACTAGCAATATGATACAAAGGTTTGGGAATAATCTTAGGTCATCAAATTGAGGACTTGCATACTGAACAACAATACAAATAATGAAAGGATAAGTTCATTTATGACACTCTTCTGCTCTTGACGTGGCCAGATCCACAGATCCAGATCCCCCCCCCTCCCTCCCCCCCCCCCCCCCCCCCCCCCCCCCCCCGAAAATGATCAAAACAATACAAATTAAAACCTTGACTACAAGTTCCGTTTGATGTGTCGCAATCATGACAATGGTTTTTGCCTCATAGGCTAGTGTTCAGTAGGAGGGGAAGGCTCAGTCGGCAACTCATACAGAGTATATATGCATGCTCCATTTTGTTCTTTTCTTTCAATTTCAGTCAAATATACTCCACGGTCGTGTCCAATTGCAATCCTACAAGAACGGCAAACAATATGTGACACGTAATGTTAATTTGTGCGCAACAGTATAATAACAAACATGTTACGTATGGAGCAAAGGATATTTACGGGGGAAGAACAATGGTGGATGAGGGGAAAAAATCTCATGTATTCAAAAGAACCCAATAAAAAATACCACTATAATATATGTTGTACTGATTTCAGGGGATTGAAAGCAATCTTTGTTTCACACAAGGAATTATAGCCAAAGATGACATAGCTGCCAATAATTAATAATTCTTTTGAACAGGTTGAACAATTCCAAATTCTTTGTCAGTGCACAAATAAACAACATTATCCAGCTGGTTTCAACTGTGAATGAAATCTGCATCGATTTCAATCACTTGAAACGAAATCTCCTAAAATATATATCATACTTCAAGGACAAAGAAAAAATAATTCACTACATATAATAAAAAATGATGTCTGTAGTTAGGTTTATATTGATTAATGTACTGGTCTCTTATGGTTAAAAAAAGCTTATCAATGTACATTAAAATAACAGACCACTGGTTCAAAAAAGTATAATGATAATTTGATTTAATTATGATACTAATTAAATGATTATCTGTCTTCAAAAGGTCTCAGGTCTTGTGAATTTTGGCATAAAATATGCACGGGTTCAATTTCCAGGGATTTGAAACCATGACCAATTTCCTAACCTTCCCGCCAAAGAGAGTGAATGCTAAAAACAATCTCATACTTTTCTCCTCTTGGCCCTTGCTGACCGAAAGTTTATTTTAACGGTAATTTTAGTAATAAAATGACTTGAAATTTGATGATATCAAATGCAAAGGTACAAATCTCACTGACAGTTATTATTTCATATTAATATTTTCTATTATACTTTGTATGACTTTTTTAAGAAAAATTTCCAAATCTCACTAGAAAGATGCAATCTGGCCCTCCTTTCGACAGCTTCATTATCACCAACATAAAAGCATTGCATATAGTATAATTTCATCGTGCAAGTATCAAATTAGAGCTGATCATTTATCTATGACAAATTGGTATCCTTATGGCGTATGCAATCTGATGAGTGCATTTTATATTTAAATATATACAACTGCATAGTAGCACGGCGAAATGACAAAAGCAATTCACTTGTCATGCCATTACAAATATGTATTTATTTATTTATGTAGTTTTTTTTAGAATATTTATTTATGTAGTTAAGAATCTAGTAATTCCATGCCTGAATCAAGACTGGTAAGTTATAGATACCAAATTTGATGCGAATCATATTTAGGAACATAACTGAAGATGGCTATAACTACAATGTTATAGATCTTGTCAAGAGTTATAATTTTTATATTAAGATTACCTTTGTCCAACTTCATATGAAAAAGTTTTATATGATTTTCTCAAGACAGTTTGAAAAACTCATGGTGATAACCCATCATCACTCTCAATTCTTTGCAGTGATGTTATTAGTGCCGGGTCATGATGAGCATTAACCGTACCATCAGTTCTTTCAATTTGGACTACCAATGTCAGTTATTTAAATTACCCGCCAATGATATATTATCACTCTTTCTTTTTAGGGACTGCATATTGGGGTTTCTATGGTAGTGTTATTGCCTTATTGGTGGTAACTCATGGTTCCTTTTGAAAGATGGCAAAAAAAAAAAAAAAGCGCTCTAAAAATGAAAAATGGAGAAGCTGAACTACACCTTTTTGAATCCTTCATGCAAGCTATTGCTGTCACCTCTCCAAGATAAAAGTTGTATTTTCCTTCAAGCCTAGAAAAAGGTAAATAAAAATGTTACAGAAATTCCAAAAAATTAGAGAAGAGAGTGCTTTGTGTATATTTGATGGTTTTGGCAAGTGCGGAATCAGACTTTGCACAATATACATATATCTCTCGCTAACCCTCTTATACTCGATTTCTTATGACACATAACTACTAACTTAGACTGTCCGTATGCTTATTTCAGGTATTAGGTGCTTACCTTAAGGTGTGTGAGTTCCATAGATGAATATTTCCCTTTTCTGATCCGGTAAGTAGTATTGGAAAATTTGGATGAGAGCAGACAATGTTAACACCGTGCAGAAGTATTTGATCACATTCCTCGCTCTCATACTCAAAAATCTGACACAAAAAAGTGAAATAAACACACAATATTCAATATAAATCATTAGGAGGCAAGCATATTTTTTCTGCGATGATTTCTTACCATGACCTTTTTGGTGCGTGAAGAAACAGTGATCAGGTACAGATGATCATCATGAGTAAATAAATCAAAGCATTCCATCCATTTGTGCGCAGATAATTTGGATTCACATTTCTTATGCCTGATATTCCAAACCTATACTTTCCAAGCATGCATACATAGATTTCAATGTAACAATGTTGTTATCGACCTATTCTACAATACTGATTAGCAAAATTAACTGAAGGGGAGGAGGCTACAATTTGGGTACCTGTAATCCACAGGAGGTAAAAGCAAAACAGCTATCTGCATTTGTTGGGTTAAATTTGACTTCAATTATATTGTGTTGCGTTTCAAATGAGTCAATGAGCTGGCAGTTCTCCCAGTTCCACAGTTTCAATCCTTTGTCGCTTGAGGACACTATATAAGGTTCGGTTGGATGGACGTCTAAAGAACTGATAGCGCTGTCATGAGCGTGAAAACTCGCAACCTTTTCCATTGTATCACTGTACACATGTATATAACCATTCAAACATCCGGCCACAAGCCATCCTTCGCGTATAAATTTTGCTGTCCGAACTGCAGCCAAAGATTAATCAATTAACGTGAGGTAAGAAACTTAAAACATGAGTGGTGTCAGAAAGCATGCCTCTTGAACGTGTCATGTCATCAAAGAAGGATTCTGTTTCCTGTGGGAAAAATGAAGATTAATACCGCATAGAGTCCAAATATAAACAAGTTTACATTATTATTCGACTTGGCAATGACCATGTTCAAAAGGTATGCATCGTTTGCTCCCGATGTTTACTTAATAAAATGAATGTAACAAACTTGATGTTTATTGTTTTAGTATAAATGAAAAAAAAAACTCCACAATCATTCTTAAGAGTTAGAACAGGTCTTGTTAATTCGTTCTGGATCCTGACAGTGTAGTAGACTAGTTTCGTGTGTCGGGTAGTAGACTGGGTATAGAGATAGCTCGTATGCACTTCGCTTGGGGTAAATACTATTTCAAATATCCTCATATGTGCATCTAGCCATTTTTTTAATAAAACCCACAATTCACAACAAATAACTAGAAATTACGAGCATTCACCTATTTGCATTGATAGTACCATAGTTGTTTTTTTATTCATTGATCAGACAAAAATATATCATATTCTCTTAGTGACTTTGGGGACTTATTATCTAAAAATTGCGTTTCCTATGTATTTTATAATAATATGTGTACACAAAGTAGATATTGTTTTATTAATTCTAGGTAGTTTCAGTTACAGATTTGAAATTGAAACTATTGCAGGGCAGAACTACGGTACCCAATTGGATCTTGTACATTTTTGGAGGAAAATACTCAACTCTTTTAGACATGAGTTCGAAAGGTCTTTTATATAGCCCACCTAAGCAACATTTATCTCAATTTTATTCTTTGGTATCAAAGCCCGCCAGTTGTCAATGGTCCTTTGAATCCAGATTGGCAATCACCACCGTCATGGGAATGGTTTCTATATATAGTTTGAGCAGCCTAATAATCCAGTACACATTATGTCGTGCGGGAATAAAATTAGGACTTAGGGAGACCCAAATTTTTGCTAGGGAATTACAATGTCTCAAATAAATTTCATAGAATGGCTATAGCTTTAATCCCCCTTACCATTTATTTTGAGTGGACATCAGTTTTCTAGTACAAATTGGTGTCCTTCTCTTCAATTTTAGCAATTTACCAAGAACATTATTCCCACTAACTCGTTACCAAAATTCTATAATTCATAGATACAAAATAAATTGCATTCATGCCATTGAGGATAGTGCTTGCCTCTGTGTGATAGTTCCAGATGTCGACAAAGCCACTGTAGTGACGCATCATAATCCTGTGATAGGCAAGTAGATTGCTATAAAATATCAACTAGTACATGAAATTAATTTTTCCTTTTTTCTCTAGAAAAAATAAAGCAGGTTCCATTCATAAAGGAAAACCAATACTCTCTGTGAAATAAATTATCCACCCACCATGGCTCTTTTGGATGGAATTCCATGGAATTCACGTCCCAATGTGTCTCTTTTGTGCATATGAGCTGATCATGAGCAATACAGAATTAGTTGGCAAAATCACTGTACGAAATCGAGGAACTGATCGTACACATTAAATAAACCTCAAAATGAGAAATCAAAATTTCCATGTACCTTTGCTGCCTGAATCCAGCAACCGATCATAATTATGGGAGTGAGAAACTGAAGTTAAGTACTCATGTATAATACAACCCTAGCAATTGATTTAAATGATGTGTTTTCAAGTTCTGAAAGTTTTGCATACAATACAGATACAATATATGACTGGTGAATGATGCATTGCAACAAAGAACTGAATGTTTGTAAGCTACCCTGTGCGACGTGATCATGTGAGGAAATTTCGACAAAAAATAATAACGCTAGCTGCAGCCATAAAGGGATGGGGCATACATACCATGACCAGAAGGAGTCGAAGGACTCAGACTCGAAGCCTGCCGAATTTGTGCTCAATAAGTTCAGAAGATAGGTGCTTTGGACTGCGTGGAGATGAACCAAAACCATAGTTTCGTTATATAGAGAACGATTTACACCTCATTGACCGACCTAGAGTGTACATTAAACTAGAGACCAGGTCTGGCCAAGGCCAACAACTGTTTCGTCAACGCTAGTGTCCTAATATACACCACAACTTAAGAGGGGAAATTGGAAGCAAAGTAACATGCATGGTGGCACTCAGATAAAAATTCTCCCAACTGAACCTTTTGCTCTAATACGGAGTATTCTTTGAGAATAGATTTGGGTGCTTGGTCATGGAAAATAAGGTCTCAAGACGCGTGATCCAACTGATTGAAAAAAATTACTCGACTATTCGCACATGCACACACACATGCTGATAAGCCTTCAAGCATCTTGAGAACAAAAGTTGTTTAAACCTATCGCATGTGAATGCAGAATGTTGCTCTGATCGAAGAGAACATGGCATTATCCCCGGGCAGACAGGGGAGGGAGGGAGAGGATTTCACGTGCAATAGTAGAAGGTCTCATCGTCTGAGAGAGAATGGACATAAATTTCAAATAGAGTGAAATTCATGGGCGGTACCTAAACTTGCACTGCGGTATCATCTAGGTATCTATACTTGCAAAACGTGTATTTAGGTACCTGAACTTGTTTTGGGGTGCCAATGCAGGTACAAATCGCGTTTTCCCGCACCAGCTGCCTGTGTGGCAGTCCAACGTGGAATGGGCGGGAGTTTTGCCGCCTAGTCTGGGTGGTCATTTCCCATTGAAGCCCCCTGGGATTTCCCCACTGTTCGTTTTCAACCAGAACACAACTCCTCGTTCTCCACGGCAAGGAGGCGAGGGGACAGGCGACGGAGGCGGTGAGGATCGACGGGCATTAGGCCTGATCGGAGATCGTCGAAGCGTCGCGAAGGGGAGGGTGCTGGTGGCCGAGTCCGCGACTGGTTTCTGATCCTGAGACCGGGGAAAGAATGGCTCAGACGATGCGGGCGGAAGGGGAACCACCGCCGGTTTATGGTGAGTGTGTTCACGACTTAATCCGTCGTTGTCGTCACCTTTTCCGCTGTACCTGCTACATCGCTAGCCGCACATGTCGATTTGGATGAGAAATTTCGATTTTTAGGGTTACTGTTTTGTGGCAATTCAAAAATTTGTAGAAATTGTGGTCCGGTTCTAATTTTGCAACCTGGATAATGTAGGCACTGAGTCGAATGAGTTCACTATTGAGGTTCAGCATGGGGGATTTTTCTGTGGTCTTGGTGTGAAACGGTGTTACATGAATGGAAAAGTGAGCTTCTTTGATCATTTTGAACCAGATAATTGGGGCTTTTCTGCTATAGAGGACATTATATTGCATCTTCAGTTATCATTACATGACGCTTGGATGGCTTGTAATTAGCGCATGAGTCTGTCCATGGCGAAAGCAGACTAAATGTTTGTCTTCTAATTTCAACAACTCGACGAGGGTTTCAATGGGAAAAGGCAACCCAGACGAGGCGGCAAACCTCCCGCCCATTCCACGATGGACTGCCACATAGGCAGCTGGTGCGGGAAAACGATTTGTACCTGTCATGGCACCCCAAAACAAGTTCAGGTACCTAGAACTGCGTTTTCAAAGTATAGATATCTAGATAAAACCGCGGTACAAGTTCAGGTACCGCCCATGAATTTCACTCTATGATATTTAGACAAAGGAGCCTTTGATTTCATTGGAATTTTAAGTTCACTGTTTGATCTCAGCACAGAACCTTCCTTGTGTTCTCGTCTAAGGATTAATTTACTTCGTCATACAATATATTTCATAATAAAAAAACTCGACCTGCGGGGGGTAAGACAGCCCCCGGGCATTGCTTTTAAGAAGAAGACTTTCTCACGCAGGTCGAGAAAACCCCTGAACCCCTGCCCCACCCATACACAGCGGCACCGTAGCCCATGTGAGATGACCAACGACCTGGGCCGGGCCTTAGACCTGTGCTTTGGTTGTGGGACAGACGAGGGGATTTTTTTTATTTTTTCCACAAATTGTGCAGTACACAGGGATTGAACCCTGGGCGGGAGCTCCCCAGCCAATGTCCTTTACCAGTTGCACCGTGAGTCCCTTTGCAATATATTTCATAATAAGCACAACTCTAGTTCTTTTCTCTGGGGGACGAAGGTTTAATGTTTTTGTTTCCGGTGCTTGTTATATATAGTCAGAAAGCACAACACTCCATTTAACCTTCAAGAATTAGAAGGATAGGTTTTCTACGGTGCTTGAAAGGAACCTACGGTTCCTCTCTTACCAATTATTATCAACCGTTGATTTACAAAAAGCTGTTTAGGATTTCAATCTAATGTAAACAGGGGTACTATTGTAATTGTTGCTTGCCTAATTTATCTTCCACCTTGTGTGTGTCCCTTGAACGGTTGCAAATACCGCCGTCGCTACCCCTGTCCGCCGTCGACGCACCTGCCTCCGCCCTGAGGTTGCGTCGCCTCACCTCGTATGGACTGCCCGCAAGTAATCCACTCAGCGCCGTTTGTCGATTGTTTGGTCGCTGCTGCCAAGGAACCGCCGCTAGCTTCTTGATAACAAAGGAGATACACGATGATCTTTATTGTCTAGTCAAATTGACATTACGACCGGTCTACCAGCAATTTATGAATACAGCTGAAATCTACACAACAATGTTTCTGAACTTGATTTAGATTTCATTGCTTACTTGGCGTCGGTCCAACAGACCTTGAGGACTGAGCCTAATCACCGGCGATGTCTGGCATCTGTCCTCTGTCCTGAACTTACGTGGAAGCATCAAGCAGCAACGACTCCATCGCTCCGATCGAAGTCGGCGGAAGCCAGGTCCTTGTTCCTGGTGCACGAAGCTCCGAGCCCGGTACACTCGCAGCGGAGGAGGCGGCGGAGGATGAGGAGAGAAGTCGCTACCGTCGATGTTGTGTTCGCTTAGTCGAACTGAAAATACCAAAGCTACCCTTTATCTTTTTTTTTCTTTAAAAAGAAAATACTAGTACCTGGCCCACCGATTTGTTAGTACCGGTCCACAATTTGAAGTTCCTTTTAGTAGATTCCTCCTTATTTTTAACCATTAGATCTGGTTGAAAGAACAGTTACAATTAACTCCAAACACCATAGAATTTCTCATAGAAGTATTAGTGAATGAATTCTCCACCTTTTTATATCAGTTTAAGACTTATTTCACTTATATAAAGTATGATTTACACGTCATTGACCTAGAGTGTACATTAAATTAGAGACCAGGCCAGGACCAACAACTGCTTCGTCAATGCTAGCGATATATTCCCTCCGTCTCTAAATGTAGGGTTTTCTAGCATTCAAATACTACCATACCTTTCATTTTTACCTCAACTCATCACTCCACCAACCCTCTCACTTACCACAAAGTTTGTATTATCCTCAAAACGTCCTACATTTAGGGAAAATTCAAAGTCCCAAAACGCCTTATAAAAGGACGGAGGGAGTACAACACAACAGGCAATTGGAAGCCAAGTAACATGCATGGTGGCACTCTCTCTCTCTCTCTCTCTCTCTCTCTCTCTTCTTTTTGAGATGAATTGAACCTTGCTCTAATAAGGAGAGTGTTTTAGAACAGACCGGGTGCTTGGTCATGGAAAATAAGGTCCCAAGACGCGTTATCCAAGATTGAAAAAAATTAATGGATTATGTTCCCACATGCTGATAAGCCTTCAAGCATCTTGAGAACATATTTTCTCATTAACTTAGGTGGGTTCATCGGTGTATTCAGGCTTCGATGATCTCGTATGAATGCTTTCCTTTGAGAATTTGTTCTAAACCCCATCTTTGTTTTTTTAAACACAAATGCGCTACTCGTCCTTCAATTTTTAAGGATTTCCATCCAGATCCAACTACTCTCAAAATAGCCATAGTCCAAATATCTAATTAAGTGTCATGACTGCTCCTGATCCGGCACCAGCATCAGATGCGCGGGAGACTGAAGCAACAACTCCAAGCGATTTGGCGGGAAGGCCCAAGCGAGCAAGGAAGCCCAGTGTGCGTGTGTCGGGCCCAGAATGGAGCCGGCCCGTGTAAGTGTCGTGTGCGAGTTGCGCGGTGCGCGAGTCTTGAGCTACAAGTAGCAGAGAGAGAGAGGAGAGAGGAATCAACATTATTGTAACAGAACTCATTTCCCTTCCTAATACAGCTTCTCTCCGTCCAATTCCTCTTGCTGTTCCTCCTAATCCCTCCCCAATTCCTAACATTTGGTATCAGATTCGTTCGATCCTTGGGTTGGCGTGGCTCCAGATCCGAATCCCTTCGGCCTCGAGCTGTAAAATTCCGCAGATTGGTTGGTTGATTTCGAGCAGAGCGACGTGTTCGTGCAGCTTGATTTCCCGTAAATCCAATCGGGTTGGCTCGGCTTGAGGAGTGATCACCACGATTCCACCCGAGTTACCACCACCTAGCCCGAAGGCCATGTCTCCTGCCGATGTGATTCCGGAGGAAGAGGTCAAGCTCGACTCCTGCACCAAGTTGCTGCTCGCGGAGTTCGCCAAGCTCCGCACCGACATCAACGGCGCAGTGACAGCGCAGGACGAGAAGTGGACCAAGCGGTTCGCCGACTTCGAGCGGAAGAAGGAGGAGCGCCTGTCCGTGCTGGAGACTGCAGTCGAGGCGTTCGACAAAAGTTTCGCAGAGTGGAAGCTGCAGATCGAGTCGTCGGTCACCGCCGTCAAGCTGGAAGTCTCCAAGTTGAACAAGTTTTTCGATCGTGAGGCGCGGGACCAGTCTTCCCTCGGACAAGGCATCCTCCACGGAGATCAGTTCGGCGGCGTTCCACCACCAGCCGGAGCGATGGCATATGGCGAGCATCGTCATCGCCACCATGAGGACGCTTCTGGCCCCTCCAAAGGTACGCTCGAGTCCGAGCACCAGCGATTTTCGCGTTTGTTTGGCGCCCCGGAGCCTAGCATGCTTCGTACTGCTTCTGGAGGAAATACTTCACGAAACCTGGGGAAGTTACCTAAGATGAATTTTCCAATGTTTGATGGTGACAACCCTAAGCTCTGGATTTCACATTGTGAGAATTATTTTGATATGTACAATGTGGATCAGTCCGTGTGGATCAAGGTTTCTACCATGCACTTCACTGGAGTGGCTTCTCGCTGGTTGCAGTCAGTAGAGCGTCAGTTGAAGGATTCCACTTGGACGATTCTGACTAGTATGCTCTTAGATCGCTTTGGTAGAGATCAGCATGAGTCCCTGATTCGTCAGTTGTTTCACATCAAGCAAACAGGCTCGGTAACTGAATATGTGGATAAATTTTGTGAACTGATTGATCAATTGAATGCTTATCACTCTGTGACAGACCCTGTTTACTATACTACTCGGTTTATTGATGGGTTGAGTACTGATGTGAAGTCAGCTGTGTCTGTGCAACGTCCCAAGGACCTTGATAATGCTTGCTCTCTAGCTTTGTTGCATGAAGAAGTTACTGCACCATGTGTCAGGAAGGAGTACAAGAAATATGATCCACCTTTTCAGGCCAAAGTTCCTCCTAAGACTCCATTACCACTCCCTCCTCCTCCTCGACTTGATAAGTCTATAAATCCAGTCAACTCAGAGGAAAGGAAAATTGTTGATGCTGGTAAAACATTGGCAGAAAAGTTTGCCAACCTGAAAGCATACAGGTATTCAAAGGACTTGTGTGTTAAGTGTGCTGTTAAGTGGCAAAAAGGACACAAATGTGCAGAGACTGTTCAGTTACATGCTTTGCAGGAGGTGTTGGATCTGTTTAACATGGAGGATTGTAATGGCTTTGATTTTTTCTCCAATCACTCTGATGCTCAGTTATATTGTGCATTGTCTCAAGAAGCTGTGGATGGGTCAGAGGCTCCCAAGACTATGAAGATGATGGGCACTATTCAGTCAGTAGAGTTGTTAATTCTCATAGATTCAGGGAGTTCTCATTCTTTTATCAGTGACAGAGTTGCTGCTCAGCTTAAAGGAGCATCTGCACTTAAGTTTCCTATCCAAGTTCAAGTGACTAATGGTTCCGGGTTATCTTGTACTACAGCTTTTCATGATACGGACTGGCATATGGGTGGCTATCAGTTTACATCCACTTTGCGTGTTATTCCATTGCAGTCATATGATATGATTGTAGGGATGGATTGGCTAGAGTTGCATAGCCCCATGAAAGTCCATTGGTCTCAGAAATGGATGTCAGTACCCTATCATGGGTCCACAGCCTTTTTGCAAGGGATTGTATCGGGTGAACAATCTATGTTGTTGATTCCATTAATGGCAGTTTCTGTGATTTCTGATTCTGTCAGTGAGGACCAAAACCATCCTGCTGAAGTGGTAGCACTCATTGCTGAGTTTGCTCATGTGTTTGCTACACCTTCTGAGTTTCCACCAGCTAGATCATGTGACCATTCTATACCACTTATTCCTGGAGCAACACCAGTAAATATAAGGCCCTACAGATATCCTCCAACTATGAAGGATGAGATTGAAAGACAAGTCCAGGAAATGCTTGACAAAGGCTTGATTCAGCACAGTGTGAGTGCTTTCTCTTCTCCTGTTTTGCTTGTCAAGAAGAAAGATGGTGGATGGAGATTCTGTGTTGACTACAGATACTTGAATGCTCTAACTCTTAAGTGCAAGTTTCCCATTCCTATCTTTGATGAGTTAATGGATGAGTTGGGTAAAGCCAAAGGGTTTTCCTCTCTGGACTTAACAGCTGGTTTTCACCAAATAAGACTTAAGCTGGGAGAGGAATTCAAAACTGCCTTTCAAACACACAATGGCCATTTTGAGTTTAGAGTAATGTCTTTTGGCTTGTCTGGAGCTCCTGCAACATTCCAGGGTGCCATGAATGCTACACTCAAACCACTACTGAGAAAATGTGTGTTAGTATTCTTTGATGACATATTGGTCTACATCAAGACTTATGAAGAACACATAGAGCATCTAAACTGGTTCTGGAGTTGCTGTCAAAGGACCAGTGGTTTGTGAAATTGTCCAAGTGTAAGTTTGCTCAGCAGAAACTATCTTATTTGGGCCATGTTATAAGTAACCAGGGTGTGTCCACTGATGATTCCAGAATCTCTGCTGTGGTATCTTGGCCGACGCCTGTTAATGTCAAGGAACTCAGAGGGTTCTTGGGATTAGCAGGGTACTACAGGAAGTTTGTACGCCATTATGCTATCATAGCCAAACCATTGACATCGTTGCTTACAAAGAATACTATGTTCATTTGGACTCAAGAATATGAGGTGGCCTTTCAAGCTCTAAAAGATGCTTTAAGTTCAGCACCAGTCTTGGGTATTCCAGATTTCAATCAGCCCTTTTCCATTGAGACTGATGCTTCTGACAAAGGTATTGGTGCAGTATTGATTCAGAACTCCCATCCACTAGCCTTTATCAGCAAACCATTGGGCAAGAAAACCTCTGGACTTTCTACATATGAAAAGGAGTACATGGCAATCCTTATAGCTGTTGAACAGTGGAGATCTTACTTGCAGCTGGGGGAGTTTCTTATCATCACTGACCAGAAAAGTTTAATTCATTTGAATGAGCAAAGGCTGAATACTCAGTGGCAACAGAAAGTTTTCACTAAATTGCTAGGATTACAGTACAGAGTGGTGTATCGCAAAGGAGTTGAAAATGGTGCTGCTGATGCTCTATCTCGAAGAAGGCATGCGGAGCTAAATGCTTTAGCTGTTGCTTCCAGTACATCTCACTGGTTCTCTGATATAATTTCTGGCTATGACCTTGACCCTCATGCTAAGGAACTTATACCGAAATTGTCTGTCAACCCTGGTTCAGTACCACACTTTTCTCTGCAGGAGGGCTTGCTTAAGTACAAGAACAGAGTTTGGTTGGGCTCTAATACTCAGCTGCAAAATAAAGTCCTTGAGGCTTTTCGCAGTTCTGCAATAGGAGGACACTCTGGAGTACCTGTTACTTACAGAAGGCTTAAGCAGTATTTTGCTTGGACTGGAATGAAAAAAGTTGTACACCAGTTTGTGTCTGCTTGTGCTACATGTGCTCAGGCTAAACCTGACAGAGCAAGATATCCAGGTTTACTCCAACCATTGCCTGTTCCTTCTTCTGCATGGCAAGTGGTTTCAATGGACTTTGTTGAAGGTCTTCCTAAATCTGGTGGTCATGACTGTATACTAGTGGTGGTTGATAAATTCTCTAAGTACAGTCACTTTATTGCTCTCTCCCACCCATTTACAGCTCATTCAGTGGCCAAACTGTTCCTCAACAATGTTTACAAGCTTCATGGTATGCCTTGTGCTATCATTTCAGACAGAGATAAAATATTTACAAGTAAACTCTGGTCTGAATTATTCAAGCTCGCTGATGTTCGTCTGGATATGAGTTCATCTTACCATCCTCAGACCGATGGTCAAACAGAAAGGGTCAACCAGTGCATGGAAACATTTCTGCGATGCTTCGTTCACGCTTGCCCATCCAAGTGGAATGAGTGGCTTGCTCTTGCTGAATACTGGTATAATACCAGCTGGCATTCTTCTCTTGGCAAATCACCATTTGAGGTACTCTATGGCCGTTTATCTCGTGCTTTTGGATTGTCTCCATCCTCTGCATGTGAAGTGGTTGATCTGGATTCTTGGCTTCAAGAGAGAAATACAATGACTAAGCTCATTCAGCAACATTTGCTTCGAGCTCAGCAGAGAATGAAGTTTCAGGCTGATAAGAAGCGCTCTGAAGGCAATTTCAATGTGGGTGATAATGTGTTCCTCAAGCTCCAGCCCTATGTTCAGATGTCTGTTGCTGCTCGTGCTAATCACAAGTTATCATTCAAGTTCTTTGGTCCTTACAAAGTGCTAGAGAAAGTGGGTCAAGTTGCTTATAAGCTCGATCTCCCTGCTTCATCTCATATCCATCCGGTGGTGCACGTCTCTCAACTGAAGTCAGCTCCTCCTACTGCTGTTCCTATTCATCAGCAGCTCCCAGATCCTGCGGCTTTTCTCTCAATTCCTGAGCAAGTACTGGATCGTCGCATTGCTACTAGAGGTGTGAAATCTGTCAAGCAAGTGCTCGTCAAGTGGTCTGGTATGGGAGCAGAGTTGGCTACATGGGAAGATGCAGACGCTCTGCGCCAAAGCTTTCCCAAGGCACCTGCTTGGGGTCAAGCAGGTTTTCTTCGAGGGGGGAATGTCAGGACTGCTCCTCATCCGGCACCAGCATCAGATGCGCGGGAGATTGAAGCAACAACTCCAAGCGATTTGGCGGGAAGGCCCAAGCGAGCAAGGAAGCCCAGTGTGCGTGTGTCGGGCACAGAATGGAGCCGGCCCGTGTAAGTGTTGTGTGCGAGTTGCGCGGTGCGCGAGTCTTGAGCTACAAGTAGCAGAGAGAGAGAGGAGAGAGGAATCAACATTATTGTAACAGAACTCATTTCCCTTCCTAATACAGCTTCTCTCCGTCCAATTCCTCTTGCTGTTCCTCCTAATCCCTCCCCAATTCCTAACATTAAGTTGCTATAAGCTTAGGTCCATAGCCCTTCATCAGAGCAATTATGAAACGAAGTCGCCAGCAAGCAAGGAAAAGAAGGTTCCAGCTTTGATTTGGCGGGAAAGTTGACACCAGGGAGCGACGAAGTTTTGCACACTATACCCGCTATAAAGGACTCGAGTGAAGCTTGGTTCTCACCACAGCCGCTGCCCGTGTTTAACCCCCACCTCTCGACGTACTCCGCCCTTCTGTCCCAGTCGGATCTGATTTTTTATATATAAAAAAGGTAAAAAGAATGTATTTTGGAAAAAAAAAATTTACAATTTACATGGATCCACAGGGCTGGAGGGTGCAGGGGCACATTCAACATTCAAATATATATTGAGAAAAGACATGTTTCCTTGGTTTCTGTTCTGTGTTATGCACGACAACAGATGCTGAGACAGACACATATCTGCAACCGAAGAATGAATTAAATACTTCACATCCATTAATTTACAGAGTATATTTGTTAACTGTTGCATCATGACTGCAGAGCTTGAGCTTCAAGCAGAATGTTGGACGCTAAATTGACATCGTAGTTTGTCAATGCCAGAGCCCGCATTGCAGAAGTACGATCAAACCCCATGGAGACTAGCGTAGCAATGGAGGATTCAGTGAGGTCCTGAGTGGCTGAGTGGGTGCCCTGAATGAATGAGACACAGTGATCAGAAGCAAAATACAGTTAGGAAAATAGGCATAAAAAAGCAGAGAAAAATCTGTTACGTTCAACATTCATGCATAGTTTCAGGACCAAGCACAAAGAATGATGGTGTAACTTAACTAAAGAAGCAAAATTTGTTTTATTTTGGCAAATGTATCAATAACAGAATCATGTGAACAGCCTTAGCCCTTTCACTAGTGGTTACTCCAGATCCGAAGCAGCACCAGGAGGATAAATTTGCTGGCAGTACAAGATACCTGCAACTTTCAACCATTCCTGGATTAACAAGATCTCTATAGGCACTCATTAGAACTTAGCATCTCTCGGAACCAGATCGACTTAAGTTTTAAGATCCAATCAGGCATTCTAACCATTTTTCCTGTTCTAAAATAACATGCATACCATTTAGTTTCAAGCTTGAAAAGAGGAGAAACAAAGCAGAATTATTTCAACAGCTTGCAACAATCATAGGTAAATAGACAACCGTGATTTCATTTTTGTGCTGTACACCATGCATTTTTAAAACCTTAATGAAATAAAGAAAACTCTGAATTGACCCAAAACCGGTTAATATCTTCACATGAGAATATATATGCAACACAGTGCAGATACAAGGAAGTTATCATAAGACTTGCCTCAGTATGGTGAACCGGTTCGGAAGGAATTCTTCCATCAGTATCTGTAGTCGGTAATCCTTGATAAGCATTGTTAGGAAAGGGCCATGGTATCCGAGAGAAGAGCGCAGTGGCAAATTCTGGGAACTGCAATGATTAGCGGTTTCTATTAAATCACAGTAGCAGATAATTATTAAGACAACAGAATAAGTCTATAAAATAAATATGGTAGAGAATCAGGGTTTAGCATCAACAGATAATTATTGTGCACAGAAACATGGCTAGCAGTTCACAATTCTGGAAGGATCTTGACAGATTTACCTTCAACCTGCGGATGCCAAATGTATTCATACGATACAAAAGGCCAGCCAATATGCCAGAAAGTCCAGGTATAATAGAATGTCTTCCAGATGAGAAAAGAAGCTGTTGATAGAAATAAAGTATGTAAATATGTGTGATAGTGGAATGCCTCAAAACATCGGGGGCAAAGTTATTTCAGAAGTTACCTGAAGTCCCGCCAAATATACAAATGACTTGTCGCTTACACTCAGTCCAAATATGCGGAACTTCATTGAGATAGGAATGTCAAAGAAGAATGGCACATAAGATGCAAAAATGAGGCCATATGGTCCTGATGTCAACATATCCAAAGAAGGATCTGTACTTCTGATGTCAGAAAAGAACTGTATACAATAGACAAAAAGCAAACTTCCTATCACAATGAAACACGGAAAAGGAAAAAGGAACACCAAACAAACACAACCACGAAGGAAAAACGAGAAAAAAAAAAGAGAAAGGGACAGGATTTAATGCAATAGCTACCAAATAATAGCGAAAGAAATCAACCTAACATAGCGAAAACTGGTCAGTTTTTTAGCTATCTTGTTCCTCGACTATCATGCTTCACAATTCAGGGCAATCCTCAAGAGATATGCATCAGTCTTTGATGTTATTTCAGTTAAATACATCAAAATAAAATTGGGGACGAACAGTCGACAGATATACTTTTTAACAGAAATTGGCATGACTTGATTAGTCTCCTGCCTTTAGTTAACAGTATTCTAACCAGCATGGTTTTAGAAGCAGTAAATTGAAGTGTAGATCATTTATCCACAGAAATGTATGTTGAAGGCCAATAGCATTTATGCACACATGTATGCACACATGAGCAGTGCAAAAGCTATGGCACTTATATTTGAAATATACAGATTAGACTACCTGAAACGGATATCTTATACGATTTCACTTGACAAATATGTTGTCATATTTTCAACGTGGTTCATCAGACTTATGTAATCCCCTAGATCAGGGAATTTGGTTCTGATGATTTTTTTTTTCAAAGAAATAGTTTAGTTTGAAAGGTTCGCGTATGCATCAGCAAATGGTATGGAAATTTGGCTTCGCTTTTTGGTTCCAGTGTTCACGCCAAAAGCAGATCAGCGTTCATGATTACTACATTTCCATATGGTACAAAGAACCATAGTTGTAATATAGAAATATAACTATACCAAACACAACCAAATGGAATCCAGTAGTAGGTTTGGGATTCGAAAGAGTGCGATGGAAAGCAACGAGAGGAAAGCATACCTTTCAGGTAACCTAAAGCAAGGATCTGAAGCAGTACAGACACCACGGTGGAGAAGATAATGAAGACCTACATATTGAAATAACTACATCAACGTAACCAACTGGTACTAGAAAATCAGCATGTCCATCACCATAAGCACAAAATGACTTACAGCATACTTGTTCGAACCTATTTGTCGCTCGAACACCCTGAAATAGTACAGCAGGGCCGCTCCGAAGATCAGCTCAGGGGTTGACGAGAAAGCAAACAACGAGATGATCAGCCTCCATATCTGCAGCTTCTCGTAAACACTCTGCATTGAGAAGAGTGGCAAAACCCAATCAGCTGAATTAATTTCACAAAAGAAATGGCACATGGGAACTGCAGCTGGAACCAATGCAAATTGACAGAGGCAGCTAGAATTCCACGAGTCTGTAGCTTCAAAGGGACACGTTACATCCCCAAAAGGGAATTCGCCTCGTACAGTTCTCACACATTGATCTCAGAATGGAACACTCTGGGTAAACGGGAGGGGGAACTTGCCTGGTAGGACAGGCCGAGGTCGCGGAGCCGGCCACGGAAGCCGAACGTGACGGAGAAGAGCGCGGCGGCAACTACCACGGCCCTCGACGCTGGTGCATTGCCTGCGAAGCACCAGATCAAATCGCGCTAAGGTAAGAAGCCGTAATAGGAGTGAACAGGGAAGCCGAAGCGACCGAAATAGAGGGCAAGGGAAGGTGGCGGCGTACGGAATCCCGGGATCCCGCCGTTCATCGCCGGCGGCGGCGCAGGCAAGCGGCGCCGTGGGCGGCCAGGTCCGGTCGGTGGATGCGTGCGTGCCAGGCAGGGCCAGGGGAGAGCAGCAATTTCTCGAAGCGACGGAGTCACGCGCAACGCAGCAGCAGCACCTGCCTGCGCAATTCAGGTTTGGTTGGGCTTGGGGGCTCGGCCCCAGAAGACAGTAGCAAGATTGGGCCTAGCCCAGTGGATCTAACAGGCCCAGGAGAGAGTTGGAATGATTGCGGATTTTGTATCCTGCCTTTTGCGAGGAATTTTCGCATCGTGCTTGGCTCCAATGCTGCTGCAGAGTCTGCAGTCTCAGTCCCCAAAATAGTTTGGAATCACCGCCCATCAGTCCGCCACTTGCGGCCAAGTCATTTTCCTCCAGTTTTCTCTCAAACCTCTGCATTCGACATTGTCGTCGAGACTGAGTTAGGCGCGGCTCTGTTGCCAAATACGTCTCATTGGCCAAATATTAGAGCATCTCCAGCAGAGTTGCTAAAAACAAATTGCTAAAATTGAGTTTAGGTATAGAAGAGATAAGATTTAGCAATCCATTTTGTTTTCATCTCCAGCAGAATTGCTAAAACTGGATACCTAAAAGCTTCTTATAAATACCCTTAACTTTCAGGGGTTTTTCATAAAAGCACCAAGACACAAAAACATTACAAAAAAATACATGTTTCCAAGAGGGCATTTCTGCAAAAGCTTGGGGCCATGGCAAAATCTCTTCTCGATGTGGCCCATGGCAGAACGTCGCCGTATCCTTGGCCTTGCCATCGCCGTTGAGGGGTCCTGGAGTCGACGTCGAGCGGTCCCGTGCGTCCTTGGTCAGCGACGTCGCGCCCATGGCGGCGGGGGCGACATGGCCTGGCGAGGGGGGTGGCACTGCTTGGCGAGGGAGCCGGTGAGGACGGCGACGTTGTCTGGCGAGGGGGGCGGCGCGGCTTGGCGAGGGAGCCGGTGAGGAGGGCGACGCAGTCTGGCAAGGGGGGCGGTGCGGCCTGGTAATGGTTCGACGAGGCCTGGTGAGGGCGGGCGGCGTGGCCCGACGAAGCTGGGCGACGGGGAGCGCGCGGACTGATTCGAGCCGAGCGATGCGGCGGAGGGGGCAATGGCGACGAATCCCGTCGCAGAGGAAGGCGGGAAGAACACCAGGACGACAAATTTGGTCCTCGGTGGCGACATTCCGCGCTGGCGCGACAACATTCCTCGGTGGCGGACGGCGGAGCGAGTGGCAGCGGGGAGGGGAAAGTTCCGATTCTGGCAGTTGGGTGTTCGCGCCAGCGGTTCAGAAGATTTAGCAATCCATGCTTGGATTGCTATATTTGAGTCCAGGAGAGAGAAATTTAGGCTATAGCCTAAAAATTTTAGGTATAGCAATCCATATAGCAACTCTGCTGGAACAATTTTTTTGACTATTTTTAGGCTTTCTGGTAGTTTTTAGGTATAGCAATCCATTTTACCAACTCTGCTGGAGATGCTCTTAGGAACAATTTTTTTGACTATTTTTAGGCTTTCTGGTAGTTTTTAGGTATAGCAATCCATTTTACCAACTCTGCTGGAGATGCTCTTAGGCACCATCAGTTGGCACCACCGGGAAATTTCAACACTCTTTCAACGGAGCTGCAATCGCAGATTCGCAGCCAATACTGATGGAAGGTTGGCACCATCAAGTCAAAAACTAAAAGTTGGCAGGATTGCGATTTATCGCGTAACATTCTGAAGAATTGTGTTACACTTATATACCAGGATATAGAGACAGCACAAGGTAAACTGAAAACGGGATAAATCTGTACATCATTCGTAACCAATTATCGTTCTAGTGATCTTGAAGCGAGTAAATCTTCAGCACCATAAATCTCTAGCCAAAGAAAAACTATCTTTCAGCTCTAGAAGGATTTCAGAGACATTCAGACGAATGCTGCAGTTCTCCCTAACTGTACATCAAGAATTTAGGGGTGCAGATATGTAGAGCGCCGAGTGCAAATATTTTCTTCAGCTGAGGACATCGACAGGCCAAAATCTTCGCCATGTTGATATTTCGTCTTTGCTCTGGAGCTTCCTGATGCCTCCGTAGAAACCGTCCGTTTCGTCCCCTTTCTCCCTGTGGTCCTTCCTGCTGACAATGGTCTGCCTCCATCGTGAGCCAGGCGCGTAGTGCTGAAACTCCAGGACTATCATATCTGCAGGAAACAGATGGTTACAACAAAGCTGAGAAAACTGCACCTAAGCATCAACGACGAAAGGCGCTTGGGAAATTCAGAGATGCTTTGTGCAAATGCTATGTTGATCTGTATCTGCCCCGATCCCATGAGATCCAAACGTCACAAAAATGATCCTACATGCTCCGAAGATGGTGTATAACTGTATATGAATAAGTATGGATATGAATGGCACATGGTCCACACAACGGAGAATAATTCTACTGAGACAGTAGCCGAGGCGTATCTAGCAAATATGTTCTTTAGGGGACAAGAAAACGAATCTTGATCCTCTAAAAGAGGTCAAGAATCTTAATGTGTCTCCGATATGTTCTTGTTTGCCCTTCACCCCAGCTGACAGCATCCCATATTCCTAGCAGAGGATATAGCCGCACGCTTTTGTACGGTAACTTCGCTACTTTTTTTATGCTTATCCACTCTGCACGTGTTATTGCCGACAACATCCAAAGGTGAAACAGCGAGAGAAAGTGAAGCGGATCGTTACCATCTTGATGGCAGCGACACAGATGCTCGTTGGCGTTGCATGACTCCTGGTGACCCACGACGCCATACCACCAGCCTGTAAATCCATCAGCAAACATCATATCAGCAGCTCGACCAATCGAAGCCGTTGCTCAATGGCGGCATCTCGTGCAATTTGCAAGCACATTCCCTGCATAAAGTTTAATCTTTTTTCTGATGATGTGAGCATAATATACCGTAGGGGAAGTCCTTATTCTTGCGCCACTGGATCTCGAAGTGGTCTCCCGGACGCAGGTCCTCTAGGCAGTCGGAGGCATGGAGGTCGTGCGGCGTCGTGCTCACCGGCGGCGCGCGGACCCTGCTCCAGTGCACGCCGTCCTCCTCTTTCGCCGGTTTCCGGCCGTGTGGCGGGTACCTGTCACGAAATAAAACCGCTCACAAACTCCGCAATTGCGTCCAAAAGATCTTCGCTCCCCGGTCACATCAGATTATACTAATGATCCATAAGATTTCGTTTTCTCGCCATGCTTATCTCCTAGTCACTGAACTAAATGCACAAGCGTATGGATGGTGCACTACCCTGAAACGTGAATGTGCGCGTTGGTTCAACATGTGCAAGTTGGGTCAATTTATTTCAGTCGGTCTCGGATCACAACAGTGAACTGCTACCAGAAGCAAAGGGACTAGTAGTAGCAAGCAATTAAGCTGGATTTGTTGGTTACCTGGCGGTGAAGGTGTCAGTTCGGCGGTCGTAGCGGAGGTGCGCGTCGTAGCACGAGAGCACGAAGCCGACGTGCCCGTCCTGCTAATGACCAAGCATACATATTCCATCATCAATGTTAATCACGCTGTTCTTATTCTAATGCTCAATGACTTAAGATAATTGCTAGTACTACAGTCTAGCAGCGATGAGAGAGACGATGGGAGAGTGGTGGATCGGCACTACCTCGCGGTTGTACACCTGCGCGGGGAAGCAGAACTCGCCGCACTCGAGCGCGCGGTACCACGCGGCCACAGTGTCCGCCGCTGCCGCAGGCGGCGGCGCGGCGGCGGGGACGACGGGCTCGGCCGCAACGGCCGCGGTGCTGCTTGCGGTGGCGGCGTCGCACCTGAGCCCCCAGAGGCATCCGATCCAGGAGAAGGGCCAGGCGCAGGCGAGCGAGTCCACCCAGCTCGGCCTGCGTCGCCCGGCCCGCGCGGCCGCGGCCTCGCGGCGGCCGGCGTCCCCGGCGGCGGCCAGCTCCGCCTCCCACTCCTTGCGCGCCGCGGCGCCCAGCACGCGGCCCCACTTGCGGCGGAGGTGGCGCTTCCACAGCGCGTCGGCGGAGCAGCGGTCGCGGAGCGCGGCGCACACGCATGCCATCGCGGCGAGCGAGGCCGGCGAGAGCTCTTCAAGCACGCGGTCCAACGCCAGCTCCGGCAGGTCGAGCAGCGGGAGCCCCGCGGCCGTTTCCATCTCCTCCTGCCCCGGCGGCGGCGCCGCGGCAGCAACCAATGCGGCGGGCTTCGCCTTGGACGGCGGCGGCTGATGCACCATCGTGACCCCTTGCTCCTTCCGCCTCCCCAAGGCGAAGGCGAAGGCGCCGCCGGCGAAAGTGGTGGCGTGGCGCAGAAGCTCTCGGGCGAGCAGCAGCGCGAGGAGGCCGAGCTCCCGCGCGAGCTTGTTGCAGGGCCTTGTGGTGGCGGGCGCGACGAGGAGCAGCGTGAAGGCCGGGAGCGTGGATATAAGCAGCAGCGGAAGCATCTCAGGGAAAGGCAAGACTCCAATCAGCGGTGGTGGAGGTGGAGGTGGTGGTGGTGCCGCGAAGACAGCGCCACCAATGCGCTCTCCCGCGCACGACGCGGACAACGGCGAGCGGGCCCGGACGGCCGCGGAAAGCGGGGACAGTGGCGCGCAGGTGGCGACGGCAGCTTTGCAGCCGAATGATTACTGCCTGCCCTCTCTTCTCGCCGTCCCGCGGATGGAATGGATGCAGTGCTGCTTGTGCCTCCTTCCCTTGGCTTCCCGTCGCTTGCCCCTCTCTGCTTTTGACGAGGAGGAACCAAGCCCAGCCCCACCCAAAAGGCGCCCACAGAGGCAGCACAGCACCAGGGCACCACTTATACACTCTTCGCCCTGTGCTCCCTGCGCTTATCTTTCCGACGCCGAGATCAAGAACATGCCGTCGTGCGCTGGTGGCGCATGTGTGTCACCACTGCTCACTGGCGGCGACAGTGCCTCCTCCCACACGCTTTGCCCATGCTTACATGCCGCGCGCACGCATGTCCGAGGCCGCCTTTTCGCTTATTACCCCGTGCCCGTGGGGAGTGGACGCGCCGCGGATTCGGTTGGTCGAACCGCGGATCTGCCTCCGGTGCGGTGGACGGCGAGTGAGTGGGTTAACGTAACAACCGCGAACAAGGCAAGGAACGAAAAGGGAAGCTGCGGTAACAAGGCACCGGGAGACGACGGCGTCGCGCGCCCTTTTTGTAGGTTCGGCGGGCGGAGGTCAGGTCAGGTGGGTGGTTGGTGGGTGAAGACAACCACTCGCTGCTAACCCTCTACCAAATTACGTGCCAAACTTTGTTCCAGCAGGCACGTACGCCAAAACGAAAGCTCCTCATTTCTGGCTTTTTCACCGTGACGATCGACGATCTCGCGCGCCCTTACAATAATCGTTTCGTGCTCTTTCCAGAGAAGAAACGGGAGCGGATTGGTGAGGGTGGGTAAGCAGCCAAAACTATGAGACTATGAGAGGACCTGGTATGTCAGGTAGTGTGTGTTGGGTCCAAAGGAGTGCGTGGAGAAAACGAGGGGCTGCCGGGCTGGTGTGGGGGCGATCTGTGAACGCCTCCTTTGGTTGCTCAGACGGACGGAGATAAACTTGATCCATCCCCACCGCAACCACTTCTTTTTTCGGACCATGTACCGCAACCACTTTGGCGACAACAAAAAGCGCTTAGGATTAGCACCACCCGCCACTGTTACGGTCAAAAAGCGGCAGCTTACCTACCTGTTAATTATCTCGGCACCAACGATGATGTGCAGCGCGGCCACTAGGCCTCCCTCCACTAGGGCTGTTTTCTTCTCTTCTTTGTTGCCCATTCGGGGAGGGGTCGCGCGCAGTGCTCGCCGTTAAGCGGGTCGTCAGGGTGGCGATTTAGGGAAAGAAAGAAGGCGTTGTTTAGTCCGCCACTAATTTTTGGATCGACGTGCTTTATCAGCTGATGATGAAGGCCTCTTCCACTCCCGAGTTTGTTAGCCTGACCAATCTTGATTTGGCTTCGCTGGGCCCTTTGCAAAAGGTCCTTCCATGGATCAATCCTTGTGCTGCTCCACTAGACCATGAGAGCCATGCTTTTCTCAGGCTATCAGGTTGACATGCCCGGCGGCCAGGGGGGTTGCAGGGGGTGTTCGTTTCATGAGGGTCTAAAATTTAGAGATGTTTAAAAAAAGAATCTTATCATTTAAGAGTATTAAATAAAGTTTAATTACAAAACTAACTGCAGAACCCCTGGTCTAATTCGCGAGACGAATCTAATGAGGGTAAGCAATCCGTGGTTAGACGATGGTTACTGTAGCATCACTGTAGCAAAACATGGCTTACTTAGGCTCGTTAGATTCGTCTCGTAAAGATGTACCTATCTGTAAAAAGGTTTTGTCATTAGACTTTATTTAGTATTAGATTCTCTTTATTTAGAGGCCTCTAAAATTTAGCGCTAAAAGAAACGAACAGGGCCGTAGTAGTGATTCTTCGGTCAGAAGAATTTCGCACGTTTTTCTCAGTGATGAGGATAAAAAGGAGAAATTCAAGTAGTCCTGCCGCCGCCGCCGCCGCCGCCGCCGCCGCCATCTATGCTCGCCCGATTATTGCACAGCTGACCATCTATGCTCGCCCGATTATTGCACAGCTGACTAACACGAGAAGCACCTTTAATTAGGCGGTTTTGATGCTGTACTGAGTGCAAAACCTTACAAGTCATCAGTGGCAGCTGGACGGCTCCTGCATTTTTTTTTTTTTCAGATAACAGATCTATAGTTGTTTTCCCATGCATCCACCAGGACCAAAGGACGAGAGCGATGAGATATGGGTCCCCACCGATAGGATCGGATTTGGTTTGATTTCCTGTTGAACGGTGACGTGACGGCTGCTCCATGCTTAGTGATTCGACGATTCTGTGACCCCTCCTCTCTAACCTCTCCTCTCTAACCTGCTTTTTTGCATCACTGGAATGTTCCCAAACACATTTTCGTTTTTTAATTCCACGAGCTGGAATCGGGTGCGTCGTGGTAGATGGGTGAAGCCAAGGGAATGTTTACCACTTATAGTAGTGCTTTACTGAGACGACGATCACGTGCGAGAATCAGGGATCGGACGAGCCGGCAGCTCCCGGTTGTGGAAAGATTCAAGGGAGCGTGACCACGAAGAAACTTCGGGTCGAGTTCAACGTGTCGTGCTGAATTTGGAGGACTGTACTATACTGAGAGCTCCAGGACCAGCGAGGCAAAAGGGAGGAGTGATGGCATTTTTATCTTCCCTGCCGAAAGGGCAGAAGAGCTCTCCGGTGTTGTCTCACTCTCTCATCTGGGAACTTTCTCAAGTTGGGCAGATAAAAGGATGCCACCAGCCAGCCCACCCACGAGTGATGCGGCCAGAGGTTCACGTAGCTTCAACTTAGCACGAGACGTGCAACATGTGCCAGAAATGTGAGGATCACGGACGCTCATAAAGGAAGAGAGACCCATCCGATCCGGTGACACAGTATACCGGTGTGAACGTATCGTGTCCCTCGTAGTCATAA